>PVJS01004380.1:0-53174 GCA_004027185.1 Glis glis
CTAATTGGCCCACATTCGAATTTCCTTAATTATTCTCACAATGTCCCAGGATGCCAAGCCAGGATTTAATAACCAGAACTCCACCTCTCTGACGTGGCAGAGACCATTCCTGGTCCGTTAGGTGCTCTGTCCTGTTGACAGGGCAGGGGGGAAAACGTCCGACACGAGTTCGAAGAGGTTTGGGGGAAATGCTGTCGCCCTCCAGTGACGTCACCAGCACAGGGCCGAAGGAAGGCACTTCCTGGTTCCTTCCGCGCATGTGCTCCCCCACCCACTTCCGCCGGAAGTTCCGAAGTCCGGGGTCTCCGTGTGCTGCTCACCGGGCTCGGGACTTGGGTTCCGCTGCTGAGCGTGGAACCCCGGGGCAGCGGGACGGTGTCCCCCATTGGTGGGAGCAAAACATGGGTGTCGTTTAGGCTGCGCGGCCTGACGCGCAGGTGAGCCGCACACCTGGGCCGGTCCTTGCTCCCGGGCGGCCAGGGCTGACTCAGGCTGTGCCCTTGTGAATGCTCGGTCAGCGGACCAGATGCCCGAGGTCCCCCTGCGCTGCCAGGTGGACAGAGCTGGTTCCCGAAGCTCCGAGAGCGGGCGCCGGGCCTAATAATGCTAGAGACCGCGAGCTGGAAGTGTGCGGGGAGTTCACGTTCCAGCTCTGCCGTGAAAGAGCCTGTTACCAACACACTGTGCATTCGGTTTAGTCAACTGCAAGATGCTAAGACTGACAGTACTGCTGACATGCCCCCAGATAAACAGATATAATGGTGAAATGTGTGCAGAGGCTTACTGTGTGGGAGTTGTATCTGTGGAGTCTCTTGGTGTCAAGTGAAACTTCTGGTCCCCTTCTGCACTGTGTAGCCTGCCCAGCACTCCTGATTAGAATTTACAGAAGTTTGTAACCAGACCTTGTTTCCAGGAACAGTGAATTCCAGAGGGAGATTGGGGTACATAATGATGGTGGTCCGATTTCCATTGAAATACAGTAGGTGCTAACAAATTTGAAGGAGAGCACCCTATGAAAGAACACCCCTCCAACCTGAACCCTCTTGCCATCACTTCAGAGCAGAAGCAGAAGAGACTCCGAAAGGTGAAGATCCTAGCCTTGCATGGCCCAAGCAATTATTGATCCTTTTTCCTCAGAGTGAACAAGATCTAGTTGATAAAATCTCATAGAAGAGCCATCAAGATTGGGTGATATTGGAAAGTTTAAACCAGTCTTCAGAAAGGAGAGATGAGTTTGGCTGAGGATAGGAGCCTTGAAAATGTTGCCTATTGGAGGGCCTGAAAGGGTGGGGTGTCATGCCTCAGAGGCTCTACCCATAGTGCTTTCTGACCACACTTCTTACATCTCCCTTCCCTGATTGCTTTCTTGTCTGAGCTCCCTTAAACCTAGTCTGTCATCAAATTGGGCATCTTGAGGTTTGCTGAGGCTCCCTCTGGCCTGATAGCTCTTCCTGGTAGATCAGGAAAGGTTATCTGGCGTGTGTCTACATTTTTTATTTCACTGAACTATTTGCAGATATTTATGGATAAATACAGTGTCATCTAGAATTATTGTAGCTGTACGCTCCTTTGAGTATATTGCAGAGTAAATCTTTTCTTTTTCAATATCACCTCTCACATTGATTCTTAGTTTTATTTTAAATCAATATACACAAGGCCATTTCTGAATTCTGACTGGATTTGTATTCGGCTCAGATCTCAGCTCGAACCCACTCAGGAGACAGCACTTCACCAGGTGGTGTGGCCATTCTGAGGACACCAGACTACAACTGCAGTGATGGGGTTCTGACTACAGCTGCTCCTGTCCCAGCACCCAGACTGGGGACAGGCCTGAGGGTCACCACTGCCACCTCCACCACTACTGACTGGGGCAGCCACATGCTAATTATAAGATGCATCTCTCAGATACCAGGATAAATACAGATTCAAAGGAAAATAAATGGCTATATGTATTTTATGGAAAGCCCAGCAAAAAAGGACAAAATAGCTATACTTAACCAGACAGAGTTGACTTAAAGCCAAAGAAACACTTTTAGGGATAGAACAAAACCTATATTGATGAGTTAGTCTGCCAGGGTGGTGTAATGATCCTAGATGTCCAGGCATGTGTAAGTGGACAAGTCAATGTAAATGCCGGATTCATCATGGGAGACTAGTCACCTCCCCATGCAGTAGGTGGCCCTGCTGAAGCCCTTGCTTCATGCTGTGGTCCATCCCAGGCTGACATTGCTGGGGGTCACCAGGCAGGCTCATCTTGTCACTCTCACAATGAGAGCCACAGATGGTCTGGTAGCCCCAGGACACTGGCTGGGCACTAGAAGAGAAGAACCTGCCGATTTCCTCCATTGTCATTGCCCTCAAATTCAGCAGCCCTCCTGGCTGGCAGCACTTCAGGTAACATAGACTCAGGTTGGGAAGGCAGCCCACCTTTCTCTCCGACTTTCATATCTGAGGCAGGTGGTGCCTGAAGCCCATCAGTATCCTCAGGGGTGAGGGGAGCATTATGTGAATGGGGCACAGCCGAGCTGAGTATACAACCTGTAACCCATCTTCTGAACCTAGCCCTCTGGAGGTTCAGCTGGCACTAAAGGAAGTGGGCAATGCAGACACAGGTGTGTTTACTGGCTTTTAAAGGACTTAATATAAGCTGCTTGTTTCCTGCACCTCCTGTGTTAACTTACTAAGCTGTCCTGTTTTGAGTTGCATTCCTTTTTAATGAGCTTAAATGGGAGATTCTCTGAATTTAAATTAGATTTGCTTTCAAAGCAATCAATTTCTCTCCATGTCTGAGACACACACACACACACACACACACACACACACACACACACACACCTCATCCTATCCACTTCATCTCTTCCCTGGGTGGCCACTAGCAAGGTCCCTGGAACACTCCACTTCAGCTGGTCTGTTCTCCCTGGACAGCTGGGTAAGTGTTTAAACCCAAATCTCATTACATCTTACCACTCTTTAAGTCCCTTATGTATTGCTGTCTGTTTTAGATAGCTCTCTGCTTTCCTAAGGAATTTCCCCTGCCACCCAGTCTCATCACTCTCCCTGGAGCTCCCTGGCCTTGCTAATCCCAGGGCAATTAGTACCTTTAGGCCTTCCTACCTGATGTTCCCTCTCCCAGAGCACCCTTTTTCCTCTTGGAGCCCCGGCTTATCTTTCAACAATCAGCTCTAATGTGGCTTCTTCAAGGGTTCCTGGACACTAGGTCAGGCCCCATCTACACACTTGGGGCAGCTGCTATGTTTCTGGTTAAGTGAGCAATTATGTCTCTGCATGGTTTATGACTAGTGACTATCTTGCTCTCTGTTAATGTATCATGCTCAATAAGTAGTTGTTCAACCAATGAATCCATGAAGGAAAGAACAAGACATCTAAAAGGGTCCAAAGTGGAACAGCGCAATCCAAGCATTTGATGGAAAAGATTTAATCAAAATCATCCAAAATCCCAGGACAGTCTAACAAGTGCACTAATATACTGCGACAAATATGTGGTGTGTGTATTATATGTAGGAAACAAAAGTAGGATCATCATCTATATACTGTTCCATAACAGGTTTTATTCCCATAGGGCTATGTCATAAATTATGGCTAATTTCCACTGAGTTCTTCCCATGTCCCAAATACTTCATTCCATGTCCTAAGCACTTTGCAGTAACTAATTTAATCCTCACAACAAGCCCTGTAACAGACAAGGAAAGTGCCATACAAAGCAGTTGATAATTTACCCAAAGCCACCGGGCTGGTAAGTGACAGAGCTCAGATGTGAGCCCAGGTGATCCTGCTCCACAGCCAGAACTCTAGTCAGCATCCTATGCAGACTGTCTGAAATGAAGTCCTTCAAGATCCATTTTCATCTGCTGAAGGACTGCTGTGGAATTGTCCTTTGTATGTAAATGCACTAATTTACACAACCAATCTTCTACTTGTGGACATTCAGATTACTGAAAAGGAATAACTTAGTGCCTACATCTATGTGTATTTTCCAAATACTTCCTTGGTATAAATTCTTTGGAGCAGGATTGTTGCATTAAAAACTTAAGTGCAATAAAAAAAATTAGAGCTTCCCAGAGCTGCATGGAGGAGGAGGGTCTGTCTTCCCAGCCCACTTCAAGAAGGTAGAGCCGATGGTGGCATGGCCATTCACCCATTTGGCAGCTTAGCAAAACCATGGCGGGCAGACATAACCTCACAACCCACTCTCTGTTCAAAGTGCTCCTCCACCTTGGCTGCCACATCCCCTGGGAAGGTGGAAGGGTAGGGACAGTGCAGTGGGAGTGCATTCCTGGGCTCCTGGGCTGGAGCACTGCAACACTGGCCCAAGCTGGTCATGGCTTGCCCCTCAAGGGACAGTGACAGAAGCTAGAAAACAGTGAGGTGGTGAAGAAAGAAAAAACTTCAGAAGAAAGCAGCTTCTACGTAGTTCATGAAATCAGGGCTGGTGAAGAAACACATCCTCAAAGAAGAAAGGCAGATCCCCGCCCCTCTTCAAAGCATGAATCAGCCTTTTACATCGTTCCTTGCCTCTTGGAATTATGGTTAAATATTACTCTAGTATCTGTAAGAGGAACTGGAGCTTAATATTCAACCTGATCTGTGTACACACCTCCATGTTTCTGGTTCTAAGTTAGATGCTGTCTGGCCGGGTTTGTTTCTCTGCTCCAATATTACAAGGTCAGCTGGAACTCATCAGTGGAGACTGTAATATACTCAGGGTCAGTGACACACATCCCTGCCTTTGCTACTTTCAAGCCGACTTTTAAAATGAAATAGGTGCATTAAATAAAGATCAGAGATTAAAAGCCTTTTTGTAAAATGGAGGAGAGAGTTTGGGCAGGGAAGTAGCTGCACCAAAAATCCAGATAAAGTTTAGTTACAGAGGGAAAAAAAACACTACATCTCACTCCTGGAGCAGTTATGGGGAAAGGAAGCTCGGGGTCACCTGCAATACCCAAAGGAAGAAAGAGCTTGTTAGGCACCTTTCCATTGTGAAACATGGGGGTTGGGGCAGAGTAGTAGCCCCAGAATATGTCCATATCCTGATTCCCAGAATCTGTGCATGTGGCCTTATTTGGGAAAAGTCTGCATATATGAATAATTTAAGGATCTCATGATGAGATCATCCTGGTTTAACCAGGTGAGCCCCAAATCCAGTGACAAGTGTTCTTTAAGAGACAGAAGAGAGGACACAGAAGCCCGCGTGAAAATGGAAGAAGAGAATGGACAGATGCATCTGCCAGCCAAGAAATTCCCAGGAATTTCTGAGCCACCAGCATCGATGGTGGGCAGGAAGAACCCCCTTTAGAGCCTCTGGGAGGAGCACACCCTTGACCGGGGCTGTTGGCTTCCAGAACTGTAATAGAATATGTTTCCAGTGTTGTAAGCCACCCTGTCCATGGTAATATGATACAGTAGTCCTAGAAAACGAATAGAGTTGGTGTGACTCCTAGCTTCAACTTCTAGGAAAACACTCCAAAGAAATGCCTTTAAATGATTACTCCAGTAATGACCCCTTAGGAATCTAGGAAACCTAACACAAGTGGATTTTGTCATTAAGAAGCAGCCAGAGTTCCATGGTTCAGTGATCGACCTCTTTCCTTGGGAGCCCAGTTACAAGGTGAAATTACATGATTAAAAGTCTCAGGATTAAAAAAAGACATGTTTGATAAACCCCTTTTCTTAGCCACAAGTGAAAGTAGAGGAGACTGAAGACTGGAGGACAGAAAGCTTTGATTTGTGTAAACAGCAGGGCCAAGGGACCCAGAGGCAGTGGGAGTGCATCTTTGAGCTGCTTTCCACCCATGGTAGCCTAAGGTTCATTTAGAATGTGAAGCCCACTTCACATTCAGAAAAGGAAAGGAAGCTTGGGCTGTGTTTTTCTCTGGATGAAGGGGATGTTATTTGCTTCAGGGAAAGAAGTGACAATAGCACATGAAATCCACGCATGTGCCAATAGACAGGGCGAGCCAGGGAAACAGGAGCACAGGAGTATCACAGCCTGCTCCCACGGGTGCAAAGCCAAGGTCATTCAGGCCATGATGGTGCCACAGGCATCTGGAAGAATCGGACATCACATTAGAAAAACCATTCCCAGGAGTCCAAACCTTCTCTCTCAACTGGCCAGCACACCCACAGGCTGCCCTCTTTCCTCCAGGGGGAAGGGAAACAAACCATACAGCTGTTGGAATGTGTACCCCCAAGAGCTCAAGTGCACAAACACCTCTTTATAAAATTAGGGGTTTGTTGATTTTGAGTTATGCAAAAATAATGCTGCCTCCCCCAAGAACAAATATGTAAAGTTTATCTCACAGTTTCAGAGGTTAGTCCATGGATGGTCAGCTTCAAGGTAGGGCCATGAAGGCCTCATAGCAGCAGGGCATAGTGGATGAAATCTAATCAACTCGTGGCAGCTGGAAACAGAGAAAGAGAAAGAAGGGACTAGGGACAGATATAGTCCCCAAGGCCATGCTCTTAGTGACCTACCTCCTCCAACAACACCCTACTTGCCTAAGGTTACCACCCAGTAAGTCCATTCAAATGATTAATCCATCAATAGATTTATCCACTGATAAGATTAGAGCCCTGGTTCAATTATTTCACCTCTAAACATTTCTACATTGTCAATGCAGGAGCTTATCTGGGGAACATTCTATAGCCAAACCATAACAACAGGCATCGCTCCAATGACAGTCCAAATTATCCATAAAATAAAATAATCTCAAAGAAGTATACTTGAGCTCAAACCAGTCTCAAGCTTAACTTCTGAGTAAAAATTCAAAGTAAAAATAATTAAAGGTATGATTCTTGCAGGGTGGTAAGTGATCATATTTTCTGTGGTTAGTAGGGAAACATTCCTGGGCTTTTTGGTTAAAGACCACTAACATAAAAATCCAGACAGCCTCTGAAAGTATTAAGGTGTTCCCATTGCTTGTTTATAAGCACGCTTCCTTCCACCTGGGAAAGTCAGTTTTCATCGAAACCATCCTCCTCCCATGGGTCAGGGTAATTGTGCTGTGTTGGCAGCACTCACCACCACACTGGATATTTTCAAAAAACGATTGATTCCACTACATTTGCATTTAAAAGTTCAGCACTCCCTCACAGACCCCTGCATAAGAGAGCTGTTCTGGAATGCTGACTTCACGGGTTCATTGTTTTCCCCAGAGGTTTTGTGCAATGGTGGGGTTTTTATTTTTCTTTCCTCTACAGGATGGAGAAGGCTCTTTTTAGCCAAATACAAAAGACACGCTCTCAAGGGAAAAAAGAGTCATGTTTCTACAGAAAAAAAAAATGAGATCCCCAAAAGCCTATTTTGAAAGAAAATGTTCATATATGAGATGTAATTCCATACAACGTGACTGGCATTTTGACAAATGGGTCAAATTTACACATCTAGATACACATGGTTTTCTACAAACAGATCAATTTTTATTTCATTATTGGAGAAACCTCTTTGTCAGCTGCTTTCAAGGAGCAATGACAAATTATTTTGAACTGGTAGAAAATCTTCAATTTTTTATTTTATTTAATTTTAATTGATATAATAGTTGTACATATTTATGGGGTGCAATGTGATGTTTTGATATATGAATACACTGTGTAACAATCAAATAAGGGTAATTACCATATCCATCATCTCAAACATTTATCAGTTCTTTGTGATGAGAATATTGAAAATCCTCTCTTCTAGATACTTTGTAATATACAATATATTATCATTAACTATAGTCACTCTACTGTGCAATAGAACACCAGGATTTATTCCTTCTATCTGACTATACTTTTATACCCATTGACCAACCTTTCCCGGACTGCACCTCACCTCCTCTACTCTCTAATTCTGTGAGATCAACTCTTTTATATTCCACATATAAGCAAAGTAATGCAGTATTTGTCTTCTGTCTGGCCTACTTATTTAGCATGATGTCCTCCAGGTTCATCCATGATGTCATGAATAACAGGATCTTCTCACTGAATAGCAGTCCACTGTGTATAGGTACCACATCTTTCTTTGACCATTCATCTGCTGATGGACACAGGTGGATTCCATGTCCTGGCTGTAGTATGTGGGAGTGCATGTGTCTCTTGGACATGCTGATTTCATCCCCTTCAGGTACACAGCAGTAGTGGGATTGCTGAGTGTGGTAGTGCTTCACAGGGATTCCACCACTACATGCTGTCCTCCAGCACCTCCTTTAGGTACCCTAGTGGAAAAGGTAGTAGTTTATTCATTGCTTGGGTCCTTTCTCCTGGGGTGAGGAGCATTAGGCCACTCTGGCCAGCCATCTTGTAGATGTTACCTTCCATCCATCTATTTGTTGAAAATCTTCAAATCTGAAGGTAAATTGGAAGTTCAAGAACAGTCAAAAGTCATTCATGACAGAGAATGATAACTCAGGAGATAAATGCATAGGAAGATGTTGTTAAAAGCCAAGGGCAAGACTGATTTGCTTCCAGCAGGTTGTACCTGAGGAAACACATTTTACAGCTTTGGAAGGCAGAGGAGCCTTGTCGTTGGATGACCTCATGGACAAGGAAATCCGCATGTGTCCCCTTCTGTTGCCTCCTGGTGAAGGATCACAAGATGACTCCAGCCAGGCATGAAGCAGGACTCCGAGTAACTCCCGGGTATTGACAACTTCTGGTATTGGTAGAGTTCTCCTTACCAGCTAAGCAGAGGGAATGGGGGAAATAGTATTCTGGAGGTATTTTTTTTTTTTGCTTCAGGCATAACAGTTGAATTTTTTCCCAACAAATGAAAGAATTCATTTTGAACAGGCACTTCTAAATAATGAATGATTCACTGTGTTTTACCTTGGGCTCCCCTAGAATTAAAGACCATAAGACCAAGGTTTGAATGAAAGTATTTTATCTGTGGTATATCCCGGGAAGCACTGATTCTGGAAGGGTAGAATGGAACAAGGAACAGGAAGAAAACAAAACAAGGATGTGTCACTGTTATGGTCAGATATAGAATATCCCCTGAAGAGCTTAGGGTTGATATAGTTAAGTCATGAGGGTTATGAGCTCATCTAATAGGTTTATCTGAGTGGTAACCTAGGCCGGTGGTGTGTGACTGGAGAGGGTGGGTCCCTTGGGTGTGGCCTTAAGGACTGCGCTTGTGTCTTTGAGTCCCCTTGCTTGCTCTCTCTTGCTTCCGGCCTCCACAATGTGAGAGTGGAGATTTGTGCACGTTCCCTCTCCCTCTCCCTCTCCCTCTCCCTCTCCCTCTCCCTCTCCCTTTCTCTCTCCTTCCTGCCACTGAACCTGGAATTTCCAAGAAACTGAGCAAATAAATCTTCCTCTAATTTGTGTGCTCAGCCAAGTTACATGGGGGTGGGAGTAGGGGGGCGATTGGTGCTAATCCCATCAGGGAACCCTGGGGGTATCACATAGAACATGAACCTTGGAGTTATACACTGGGAGACAAGGGACCTGGGGTACTTATTCACCAGTTCTGCTGTTCAGTCATTAGTTGGAGACTCCCATAGGATGGAGAATGAGACCCAAACCAAGGGGGCCATGGCTGCTGAGGTTGCCAGGCAGGAAATGCAAGCCCCAGGCATTGGAAGTGGGGCTATAGAACATGGAAAAGGTTCACCTGAGGACAGGGCCCAGCTCCTACAGTGTCTACTGTGTTCTATGATGTCAAAAGAAATCATGGCCACTTCCACCCACCTAGAACTCAAGTCATCCCTGAGAACCTAAGTGGGATGTGAAGAGATTCCACAAAACTACACCATACCACCGAGGTGGGGGCGCCAATCTGGCTCAAGGTGGCAACTTTTCCCAGCCTCACCTCTAGCCTCTCCCTCAAGACAGGAGGGGAACTTCCCACCTCAGCCAATCTACTCCACATGGGGCTGCCATGTTGATCCTAGCTCAAAGTCATCCTCATTTGCAAATTAAAGAGTGCAAGAAACATACATGACAAACATTTGGATAAACAAGTATGCCCCATTTCTCTGAGTGAGTTTATCATAGTCACTCTGGCAGGACAGTCTTCAGGACTGCAGACATCCTGTCTGGGGTTGAATTGCATCTCCCCAAAATTCCTATGTGAAAGTCCGAACCTCTGGTACCTCTGAACTATGACTGTATTTGGCCATAAGGTTCTTGAAAAGGTAACTAGTTTCAAATAAAGTCATTAGGGTGGGCCCTAATTCAGTATGACTGGTGCCCTCACAAGAGGAGATTAGGACACAGACGCACACAGACAGAAGATGAAGACACAGGGAGGAGACTCCATCTACAAGCCCAGGGGAGAGGCCTCGAGGAAACCAACCCCGCCAACACCTGACCTCGGACCTCTGACCTCCAGAACTGTGAGACAGCGCATTTCTGTTGTTTAAGTCACCCAGTCTGTGGAACCAGCAGCCCCTGGAAAACTGGTGTGCTCTTATAGTTTTGCAAAAATGAACTTCTAAGTGTTTCACATTTCACATATGAATAAAAGTTTTCAGATTGTATTATTAAAAACTTACTGGAAAAATTATACCAAAAATATCAGTCAATGGTTTTGTTCAATGTCAGCTTTCCATGACTATAACAAAGCACCTGAGATAATCAACTTAAAATGAGGAAAGGTTTATTTTGGCTCAGTCTGGAGGTTTCAGCCCATGCCCAGTTGGCTCTGTTGGTCTTGGGTCTGTGGCAAGGCGGCACATCATGGTTAGGTAGGTTTTGAGGCGAGGCAATGAGTTTCAGTGAGTTCGATGCATTTCAATCACAGCTGTGAGGCCAGTGGCAGAGGTGGGGACTGTGCTGCACCCCTAACTGTTCTCCTGTGAGTTTCCCCTGGAGAAAAGAGGCTTCTGGAATCCTCAGCAGCTTCTCTCCAGATATACATGGAGCGTGTATCCAGAGGCACAGGGGTGAACTGCAGCAGGCATGGTGATGTGCCACCCGACCTCCCTCCCAATCACTGTAGCCTGCCCAGCTACAGCGATTGGGCCCCATACACCAGCTCTAGCTGCCAAGCCATCAGAGGCTGCCTTGCTGCAGAAAGCTGCCTGGCCTGAGGTCATACTGAGGAAGCTCATTCTGGATCATACAAGCCAGCCATTGCGTCTCTACCCAATTCTGCATTCAGTCCCAGTGAGAGTATTTACACCATGGAAATTGGCAAATGCTACAGATCATGGCTTCTTTCCCAGATAGCCAAGTGTTAAACATGTATGGGCACACCCTTCCCGGAGAAGCCGCACCCAGCGCCTGGCCAGGTGGGGATGAAAACATCCCACACGGACACGCGGGAGGGACACAAATTGCCTCAGGCCCCCTTGCCAGGCTGGCTCAGGCTACAATTCATCTTCTACCTCTACCAATTCTGCTGCTTTCCCCTTCCTGCCCCTGAGAGTGCCTTACCATCTGTTTTGGGAGAGCTCAGCCCACAACCTGGTTCCCACAGGAGTGTACCCTGAACTGACCCCATACTCGAATCATGGCCTGATGCGCAGAGTACAGAGAGTTAATTCTCACCACTTAAAGATTATAGTTCAACTTTTTAAAATCAATCATCAAACATATCAATCAACACGCATCGAACAACTGTTATGTGACAGACACTGTGCTAGATGCCATGTATACAAGATACACAAGACAAAGTCCTTCCCAACCTGAGTTCAGAATCTAGGGGATTCCCAGACACACAAACAAGTAAGTACAATAACATGTCACCTGCAGGGACTCAGGCATGGGGGCTCCATCAAATTGTACAGTCGGTGCCTGTTAGATTTACTTTAATTAACAAAACAATCACATTTATAATTACATAAAATCACAAAATACACAACTGCATAAAATATGTTCAAAAGCATTTTATTAAACCTACTAAAACATGAGATTTAATGTATTCAGCATTAGAAAATAGGTACATTCTGCTTTACTTTAAAGTGGATTTAAAGTTAAAACTGAAAATCAAGCTGGCTTGTCAGAATTTGTGTATTTTGTTAACAAAAACAGAGTATCAAGCAATTATCTTAGAAAATAGAACATATTTTCTTTCTCTTTTGTTTGTATATTTGTTTTGGCTGTTTGGTTTGTTTTTTGTTTTTGTTTTTGTTTTTGCTCATTTCACTTACTGGGCCGGCTACCGTAGGAGGAAGAGTCAAGATGATGCAAGAAAAGTCTAATAGGAGTACCCACCTCCCCTTGATGGATGCTTCCCCACGCTGTGACAGCATGCTCACTCAGACTGTCTCTTTGCAATGATGCCCATAACACCCCTGGGGGTTGGTGTCATTCTTCCCACTCCACAGTTGAGAAGGCTGAGGCTCTGAGAGCTCAGGAACCCACGTGTCCCAGAAGGGTTATTCCAGTAGCTTTGTGTGAATAGGTCTTAGTGTTCGAAGTACCAGCCACTAAGCCTTCCAGATTTAAACAAAACAAGTGCATTAAAAACAGCCAACAAGCCCAGTGTGGTGGCACACACCTGTAATTCCAGTACTTGAGAGGCTGAGACAGGAGGATCGCAGGTTCAAGGCTAGCCTCAGCAACTTAGCAAGACCCTATCTCAAAGTAAAAAATAAAATAGGGCTGGAGATATAGCTCAGAGGTAGAATGCCCCTGGATTCAATCCCCAGTATTAAAAAAGCACAGCCAACATTTGTTATTTAAAAAAATATTATGCCTTGAAATTAGGACTCCTATTTCTCTAGGAATAATCACAAGGGGCACGCACCCCAGCATCTAGGGACCCTGAGCCACTCAATGAGAAAGACATTGGAAAACCATGGATTGGAGGGGTTGGGGGAAGCACTTGTGTTTTCAAGCATGTCTCTAGGAAACCATAAAAAGTCCACGTGTTACAGAGATACAAGCGACTTAAGGTTGTCAGGAAGTCCTTTCCGGCTTGCCGGGTGGAGATCAGAGGAGGGAAGTCAAGAGAAGGGAGATGCTTTGCTTCAGCAGCACATCTGGTGCGGGGTGAACTGGATCCACAGGAAACTCCAAGGTCTGAGGTGTTGTTGCAACTCCAGCCTCGGGAGCAGCAGCACCGTCAAACTCAGAGCAGTTTCCAGAACATTCTTTGAAGACAATTAATGCTTTGTAATTGGGAAGCCGTACGTGGCTCAGTTACCAATGTCATGCATCTTCTGCTTTTCTGAGTTTAGAAACAATAGAATCCCAGAAGTCTCTTTATTTTGGATATTTCATCACAGTAATTTAATGCTAAATTGAAGTTCAAAAGCCTTCGTATTCACGAGGTTTTCATTCTATTTGTTGAAACCTTGGACAGCTTCCAACTTAGTAACACCCTTTTCAACTGACATCTGTTTGTGTAAGAGCAGGGCAGGAGGTAGAGTGCTAAGCTCTTCAAGTCTGACTTTATACATTTCCATTGGAGACGCCAACAGGAAAAGTAATCACTTTTAATAAATAATAGTTAAAGCCAATTACAAACTTGCTATTAAGATCACACTAATTCCACTTGGAGGCATGAAGAACAAAATTAGATTTAAAGACAAAGTACACACGCGCCTTCTTAGAGCTACACAAACACGTCCACCCAGCTCTGCCCGCTAACCTGCCTTCACCTCTGCGTGAGTCAGGATCCCATGAGAATGTCTGGTTGAACACTTCCGACGTTCGAATTCTAATGTGTTCCCTTCCATCATGAGGAGACAGACCAGAGAGCTTTGACAACAAAATGGCCTCAATGGTGGCACAAATAAAAATGATTATTGCTGCTATTATAATTATTATCGTAACACTTAACTAGGGAGGAAATTAGTAGCTAATATTTATTGGTTTTAATCATGTCCCTAGCATTTAGCTAGTATTCTAAATGCATTCTCTGTGTATGTGTGTGTGGTACTGGGGACGGAACCTAGGTGCATTCTACCTCTGAGCTATGCCCTCAGCCCTATTTATTTTTTATTTTGAAACAGGGTCTCACTAAGTTGCGGAGGGCCTCACTAAGTTGCTGCCATCCTCCTGTCTCAGCCTCCCAAGTGCTGGGATGACAAGCATGCGCCACCACACCTGACTCTAAATGCATTATTTTAATGAACCCACAAAGCATCTTTTTAATACATATTTAGTATCCCATTTAACAAATGAGGAAACAAAGACTCAGAGAGGCTAGTAAGTCCTCTATAGTCACACAGCAAGCAACAGCAACAGAACTCAGGCTCAGGGCTCTGACTCCAGTGTCGGCCGGGACAAGTTGACTCAATTAATGGTCAGTCCATATCCTCCAACTTTGTAGTCTCTGATTCTGATTCTCACTCAATGGGACAAATGTGACAAATGGGACACCATCAAACATGGTACCAAGAAGCTCACGAAGCACTCCTGTGTTACTGCCTCCTCTCTTGCCTCTCTATCATCACCGTAAGAGCAGGGCCACATGAGCCCAGGCTGTGCCTGTGGACTGGGATGGGGGACATGAGACACAATCAGAAGAGAGACTGGTTGTCCCAGCTGAGACCACCCTAGACCAGCCGATCCACCAGCTGCCCACAGGCATGTAAGCAAGCCCAGCTAAGACCAGCCACGCCTGGCCCAGAGCAGGCAGAACCATCCCGCTGACCTGCACACCTGCAAAGGATGAAGACGGTCCCTCAGCCACCGAGGCTTGGGTGGTATGCGTTGCAGCACTGGCATGCTGAGCCACCAGGGAGCGCTTTCCATAACCTGTGGTCCCAACATTGTCCGGGTCCTAGTCCCCAGAACCTGTGGATAGTTTCTTATGAGGCAAAAGAGGCTTTGCAGATGTGCCTAAATTGAGGATCTGGAAACGGAAAGCTTATGTTGGATTATCCAGGGGAGCCCCAATGCAATCACAAGCACCCTTAAAAGAGAGAGACTGAGGGACTTCTGAGTGAGACGAAAGAGGAAGGTTAAGAACGAGTGAGGACTGAAGCAAGACGCTACAGTTGGCTTTGAAAGGGGAGGAGGGACCAGGAGTCAAGGCGTGCGAGGAATGCAGCTCAGACCTGGAAACAACTAGAAAAGGGATTCTCTCCTGGAAGGAGCAAGGCCTTCCTGCTTGCTCCTTTTGGCTCAGGGAGTGTAATTTCAATCTTTTGACTTCCAGAATAAATATCTATTGTCTCGAGCCTTCGAGTTACAGCAGCTGCAGGAGACTCATACGTACATCAATTGGGGGAAATGGAAATACTAGCTCTGTTTTAATTATCATTGAATGGCATTTTACAAAACCAAATTTAAAACAGAAGTTTACATCTCTCTCTTTTCTGCAGGAAACAAGGTAGATTCCCCCAGCCCTTGGCCTGATGCAAAGATGAGGCTGGGAGCGTGGAGAGCAGTGGCTGGCTGAAGCCACCAACCAGGTGGCTTTTAAGCATGAGTGAACATGGCTAGTGCAACTGAGGAACGGGGTCTTTAAATGTGCTCCATTTTAATTAATTTAAACTTGAGTGGCCACCGGTGCCTAGTGGCTCCCATGATGGATGGCACAGACCTAGAGGAATTGAGGCTTACAGGACTGGCGAAATGTCTGCGCCTGGAGGGTTGCATCCATGTGAGCAGAGCGAGAAGAGTCACATGGTGACCCCTGTCAGTGGCCTCAGCAACAGCCCGTGTGTGTGGCCATCATGGAGGGGCTCGGCTTCCTTATCTACTGGGAAAATGCACCTCCCCTGAGTTGTTGTATAGATTAGAGGTAATCTCCATAAAACTCTAAGCTCAGTGCTTAAAATCAAAACATGACACACTTCACCCGGGCGCTAGGATGAGTGGAACTGGGTCTTCTTCCCAGTCTCTGTCAGACCTCGCCACACCTCCAAGCAGGGTCATCAGCCCCATCACCATTGCCCGGGGCCGCAACTGCCCAGAGACTCAAAAATGCCCTGCGCAACGGGCCAGGCAGCCTGGCTGGGGCTTGCCCTTCTCTGGCTTGCATCTTGTACTAGGGAGGGAGGACCGTGCCACAGCAGACAGTCGTGAGGGCAGAGACGGTGGCCCCTGCATCACAGAGGTCGCCCTGCTCAAGGTCAGCGCCACCGCAGGGGAAGGCCTGGCCCTGCCTGGAATGAAACTGGGTTCCCAGCACCACTGGCCTCCCCTCCTGCTCCCTCTCCATCCAAGCTTCAGACAGAAAGCCCTCCCTCCACCTCTCCATGGTGGCAGGCCAGTGACTCTTCTGGATTTCCCAGTGGGGCCCACAGTCAGAGCACAGCTGTAGCCCCTCTTGTCATCTACCTCGCTCCAAACCACCGGCCTGACAGGCTCCTGTGTGCCAGGCTTCTCCCTGGCTCTGCCCTGGCAGGAGCACTGTGTCCTCCCCACCTGGATGCCCAGGACAAACGGCCCTGCCACAACAGCCAAGAGCTCATTCGTCTTCAGTGTGATGGCGCCAGGGCCACAGAAGTCACCTCCCCCAGACTCCCTTTCAGACCTGTCAGCAGCACGGAGCGTAGAAGTCATCATCAAGAAAACTCCAGCCACCAGGAACAAGTCACAGGAGGGCACAAGTCACAGGAGGACACCTCCGCTCTGCCCGGCCCTGCCTCATCAGTCCCCACAGCCCCTCTCTGAGGAAGAACCTGAGGGCGCATCGTTGTTCTCTTCCAGCACCCCAGGAAATGGAAGCCCCATCACTGTTGGTTGAAATGACCCAAACTTCCAGTGCAAACCCAAGGCCCAAGTGACTGTACAATCCCAATGTTAACACCAACAATAACAACAGCGGCAAAACATTCTTGGGAGTCAGACGCGTGTCGGGCTTTGTGTGAAACGCTCTGCAACACCCATTGGCTCATTTAACTTTCATAAGCACATGGGCAAATATAACCATTGCCTCCATTTTCCAGATGAGCAAACTGAGGCAGGAGGCAGTGGGGCTGGCCCAAAGCCTCAACACTGTTCAGGGCTGGAGCAAGGAGCCACCCCAACCAAGCCCGTCCTGCAGGACTCTGTGGCCCAGGCAATGGCCCTTGGTTCTGCTGACCTTCAGGCAAGGTGGCTAGTGACCAGCAAGGCGACGAGCTAGGAAATACAGAGGACACAATTGCCAACACTGGCTGGGATGCACATCCCTGGCCTGCAGAGACACTGCTGCTCCTGAGGCCAGCGCCTCTGACCACCAGCCCTGGTCTCTTTCTTTGGGCCAGCTTCTGTGTGTCAGCACCTGCCCTCTAACACTTGTTCCCCTGAGAGCTGCCATTAACTTGTTTAGTCTGACCTCCACCCTCCAAAAATGTCCCCGTGACCACACGGTCAGCCACGTCCCTATGTCTCAGCACCCGACCTCCAGTCAAGGGCCAGGTGATCAGTAGGGCAAAAATGAGAGGCATATGGGCCATGCTGAGACCCACAGATCTATGGGTTACTACCCTGGCAAGAAAAGGAAAGGGTTGGGAATTGATAATAAAGTGTTACCCAAACAGTAACCATGACAACCCAGGGCACGAGGGGGATTTTATGGCTTCTCCAAGTTTCATGAAGCGTGCACAGCTCTTTTATGGACTCTGGCATTATTTGGGCTCATGGTAGGATGGAGCACACGAAAACAGTGAAGGTGAGTCACCGTGGGGCTTTGCTAAATTCATATACATTACCCATAAAACTTTAAGAAAGTAGTTAGAAAGATCCCCTCTGGGGTTACTTTATTATTTGATAGTTGGTGAGGCAAAGCGCTGTAGTCAAAATATGAGTCTAAGCAGCAGAAAAAAAAAACAGGGAGGGGAGGGGCTGTTGCTGAATTTTAGGCAGAACAGAATATTACCTGGAAGCAACAGCGTGAGAAAACCATCAGGAAGACAGGTACTTGGAAAGGCATACACAGAGGGGAAGAACTATTTTGACTTAAACCTCAAAACCTATAGCTGATGGTAATGCAGAATCAGACCAAAATGCTGTCTTTCTGTGTAATCTTTCCAGGTTCCATTCATTCACAAATAAAGTGGCAACTGCTGTATCGTTCTTGAAAGTCCCTTACCTCTCAGCAGCATTTATTTGTACAAACTATTTTCCCTGGGTTCAGAGGTCAGCCCCGAAGGGTTATGTGAACTTCAACTGCTGTCCTGAGAGCCACGCCTCCCGAGGTTCCTTCAAGAAAAGATGTCTACTGTCTCGCTCCATGCACCATGCTGTGGGTAAAATCAAACTGGTGAGGCTGTCTCCTTGGGTCACAAGAATTGGCATGGCCCAGTTAGCCCCTGGCCACATGCTTGCCTCTTAGAGGGCTCACCAACAGCTTGCCTTTGAGGAACTCACTGTGCCCAGGTCTAAACACTAGCTAGCTAAACACTAGCTAGCTGTTTTCCCTGTCCCTGCCCCAAACCAACAAAATGGTGATAGAGGAATTCCAAAGGGGTGGTGCCACCACAACAGTTAGAAAGGAATAGACTGCAGAGGAGCGAGCGAGGCCAGGCTGGGCAGAGGACGGACCCTGGAGAGCAGAGCAGAGAATGTGGAAACCAGCCCTCCCCGGGGAAGTCAGAGCTCGGGATTCCTGCAAGAGGGGAGAGGAAGCGCTGGCTATGCTGAGGGTGGCGCAGGGTGACCTGCAAGTCGGAGCCAAAGAGAAGCACCATCACGGGGGCCAGCTCGGGACCCCTCCCAGCCCAAACGCAAATAACTAGAAAGCTACTTTTGTGAAGACAAGGTATGCAAAAGACTGGCTCTGGTTCAAAACTGCATCACCAGACAATTACAGGCTTTGGGACATATAGTATTTCATATTAATCATATCATTATAATTCTGTGTTATTAAACTGGTTGAAGAAAAGCCCAGTTGGTTATAAAAATAAACAAACTGCATAATATTAAGAAGATGCAATGAAAGCAAAATAGGAAAAGAGAATCCTCACTCTGGCTTTTGAGGATTAAAGTCTAATAGTCGGTAACATGGCGGCACGTATCCACCCAAGCATCGTAAAAGCGAAGAGGATTCTCACACACCAGCTGTCCTGAGAGCAGGCCCCACAGCGCTGTAGGGGCTCGGTGCCATGCCAGATGCTGAAGGTCAGCAACCCTCATTCATTCTGTGACAAGGACTGTGGGCCCCCATTATGCACACTCTAAAAGCAAGAGTGCCCAAGGAAACTGCGCTCCTAGTTGGAATTCAACAGCTGTGATGGAGTCAAATAGCCTACACTTGAAACTTGTTAAATGCACTCAGAAGCATGGGGTGAGGAGGGAATTAGCCAGGCCTGGATATAGCTCAGTGGTAGAGTGCTTGCCTAGTATGCATGAAGCCCTCTGGGTTCCATCCCCAGCATAACAAAAGGAAAAAGAAGACAGAAATAATATGGGGCCAGTGTCAAGGCCCTGCCTAGTATTATGTTTGCTGGAATAAGCCATGGAAGCCCTTAAGGACGAGAGAAGCTGGGAATAACTGACTCCACATTTATAATTTCCATGCTTGGTTAACTTCTTCCCTTTGACACACATTTGCAATGTCTACTGGAGCTGGGCTGCAGTGTCACAGTTAGGCACTAGATGTCACTATTCAAGACATCAAAATTGCTTCATTTCAAGGAACATTGTGTATAAGATATCTTTCCCAGTTTATCGGTCTCTAAGCTAAATATTTTGTTTATTTAGTGTAATGGATTGAATAGTACCCCCCTGGAACATCAGCATGTGACATCATTTAGAAACAGGGTCATTGTAGATGTAATTAGTTAAATGGAGTCATATTGGATCAGGACAGGTCTTAACTCCAATGACTGATATTCTTATGAGAAGAGGAGAGGACACACACGTTGGGACAGCATGCACAGGGAACAGGCTGCTGAAGACAGAGGCAGATGGGAGTGGTGCTGCCACAGCCCCAAAAGACCAGGAGCCCCAGGCTGGAGAATCCAAGGAAGCATTTTCCCCTGGAGCCGCAGAAGGGGTGTAGCCCTCCCAACACCTTGACTTTGGAATTCTGTGGAATAAGTATTTCCCACAGATAAATGTTTTAAGCCACCTAGGTTGTGATCATTTGTTACAGCAGCCAGGAGATGTGTATACGCTGTAAAGGTATGATAGGGAAGTGCTGGGCTTTTATAAAGTTGCCTTGTGCTAGGTATAGTGGTATCCACCTGTAATCCCAGGACTTAGGAGTCTGAGACAGAAGGATTGCAGATTCAAAGCCAGCTTCAGCAACTTAGCAAGACCCTGAGCAACTTCATGAGACCCTATTTCAAAATTAAAAAAAAAATAAAAAGGGCTAGGGGTGTAGCTTGAAGGTAGAATACTCCTGGGTTCAATCCCCAGTACCCCAGCTCCCCCAAAAAAATTGCCTCATGATCTACATTAAGCAAGAAAATCATGCATTGTTTTATGAATGTGGGAGTTTCAAAAGCCAAACATTTTCAGAAATAGACAATGAGCATGTCCTACCCCCCTGCACTTAAAACAGCTCAAACTTGAAGGCAAGGCAGCCTTCCTTCTCTTGGGACAGAAATTCTGGCATGTCCTGCGACCCCAGCATCCTTGCGCCCTGCGTTTCTGAAAGGGCATGACTCAAAGCTGTCATTCAAGAATTCCCCACACTGCCGTGAACACTTGCAAGAAAAATATTTTACCAAATATTTTATTCTTCAGGAAGAGATTCAGGTTTGTGCCTGTCAAAATTATTTCCTTTGGGCTTCATTATACATTTCTCTGCCTCATTTGAAGGCTCTGGGAACGTGGTATAAAATGACCCTATTTCCCCTCTAAAATCTATGTGGCCACATCAAAGTTAAAATTACTTTTCCAAAGATCTTATTGCTTTTTTTTGGTTTTTCTCTGCTTTATTAATAATGCATTGGGTGTGTGCATGACTTCCCTTCCAGCTTTATTTCCTAACTTGAATAATTTGAAAATAACATGGATACCTTTTGGCTGGACACTCAACAGAGATGTGTAAGTGGAGGTTTAAATGGAATCTAGGCACGTATTATCTGCAGTTTCCACAGGTTTGATTGATAGCTCAGTAGCTCTCTATATACATATATACAGGTATACATGCATATACATATATGTGTATATATGCATGTGCATACATACTACACATACATGTGTATAAAGAAAAGGCTTCCAAACATTTTTCCAAAGAAACCTTGCTTAAAAAAAGTCTGACCTGTTCTATATAGTTTCTCTGGACAATCTCAAGAGTCCGGTAAAACACAGAGGTTTCTGACCTGGCTCTGCTACTCACAAAGTGTGCCATAATAAAACATAATAAAACAGCCGCTCATCTGCAGCTATGGAGACGTCACCTGGTCTGAGAACATGTTGCCCCCACAAAGTAAGGGCTCAGAAAGGCTCAGGCCCTGTCCCATACCCTGCCCCTTCCTTTTTCCAGAAAATAGGTACAAAGAATTCTCCTTCAAAGAGAAAAAGGAGTGTCACATAAGACACACAAAACACAATTAGTTGGGAGTCATTTCAATTTCTAAAGAGAAACCATGTTCATGACTCATTTTTCAAAGCAGCACCAAAACCACCAAGTAATTCTTGATTTCCCAATATGAAGCCATGGCTACCAGCTGTCTGTATGGGCCGAGACGTGGGAGAAGGCCCTCTGATGCAGTGTGCATGGGAGTGTGACCGGCCACCCCTACACTGGGACCTTCTCCTTGGAGAGCACTCCGGCAATATCTAGCCGTATTTGAGGTGCACCTGGCCCTGACCCAGCACTTCCAGGACTGAATATTAGTGAAACGCTTGCCAGGAGATACCAAGATGTACGTACCATGATGTTGCTCTGCAGTTTGAAATGGCAAATGACCACAGACCCACATCAGGGCACTCATTCAAATTATTGTACGATTTGTTGTGATTCCAGACAACCGCTCACTAGATGGGGTAGGCCTCCAAATGCTAATGTAGAATCATTTCCAACACACATTGAGTAAAAAACACAAGCGGCAGAATAGGACATACGTGTCTGTGTTTTTGTTAACTTATATGCACATGTGCTGCCGTTTATATGGGATGACAGCCAAGGATCCAATGACTGCGGCTGCGCTGGAGAGGTAACTGAGTGTTCTGGTCAGCATTCTTACAGCTATAATTTAAAGACCTAACTACGTAACTCAGAAGAAAGATTTATTTTCTTAATGGTTCAGTCTATGTGAGGCTGGGGACCACGGTTCTTAGGGTATGGCAGCAGGAGGCGGAGAGAGGTAAAGTGCATGGGCTGTACTCCTCCAATTATGGGGCCATAAGCAAGAGAGAGAGAGAGAGAGATCAGGGGGAGGAGGAACCATATATAATCCCCAAGGCCACATCCCCAGGGCTCCATCCCCTCCAGCCACCACCCAGCCACCACCCAGCCACCACCCAGATAAATCCATTTATCCACTGCTGAGATTTCAACCCTCAAGACTCAATTATATCAACTCCAAACACCAATTTATAAGCTCTTCAAGGGGCCGTTCTTTGTCTAACCATAACACTGAGTCTGCAGTGGGAGGGAGCTTTATATTCTACTCCTAAATTGCTAATAATTGGATTGTTTACCAATCTGATAAAAATAAACCATTCATCTGCTTAACAAACATTATAGAGCACTTCTAAATGTGCCAACTCATGAACTGGAAGAGTTCAAAGTTGGGCACATGGCACTCAGCCTAGTGGGGTACACCATCTTGTCCACAGGAATGGCCTGCAAAGTCTCTGCTTTAGGCTTCCTGGGCTGCGTTCACGGCTTTGCATGAATTCTACGCCATGACAAAGTAGTTGGAACGACTCACTTCTCTTCCAGCAGGGATCAGAGTACAGGGCTCCCTGCCCACTGCAGGTGCTTAAAACAAGGCCTTCACCCAGAAGGACCAGGACCTCGAGCATCGCCTCACTCCAGGAATGACACAGCGGTGTCCAATCTTTCAGAACCAGAGCCTGGCCCTCATCTGTGACACTATTTCAGTTTCCAAAGTTTGAAGAATTTGTGTGCACCAACGCAGTCTATAGAATGTAGACGCAGAATCTATGTTTGGAGATTGCTACCTGCACCAATGTGGTCAACTTTCCCTGCCTGCCCCATGTGGCACGGGTGTGGGCCAGCCCCAGGGTCAGCTGCAGTTCAGAGAACCAATAAAAGCAAGATCCTTTCCTACCTCGTTAACTAGGGAAAGTAGGGAAAGGCATTATGACTTTCTCTGAAATAATACATACTTAGAAAAAAATGTTCATCTGCCATCCATGGGACCCTCCAGTGCGTAATTGTGTAAAGATGTGCAGAGGTTACTGCATTCTTTCTTGCAAACCTGTAGTTTCTGTTGCTCCTGTCTTAGAGATCTTGACTTTTTTCACATTTGAAAAGGTGGACTCTTCTGCCGAACGGAGCCCTTGGAGACCGTCTTCAGACAACTGCCTGATGTGGGGGACTGGTCTCTGCTTGCCCCACCTGAGTCCTGAACTCACCCAGAGAGAGATGAAGGAGCAGGGCAGGAGAAGCAGAGGTCTGCCTTTCCCCTGGAGAACGGCACAGATGCCCAGGAAACAGGGAGCTCCTAATCCCACACAGTGGGGCAGGTGACTCCCACCCTGTCCCAGCCAGGGACAACCACCCAAGCAGGCCTCAAGCCACCACATTTATCACTATTGTTATTATATTCTGTGTGTATATAGTACTGGGGATTGAACTCAGGGGCACTCTACCTCCGAGCTACACCCTCAGCCCTATTTTATTTTGAAACAGGGTCTCAGTTGCTGAAGGACCTCACTAAGGTACTGAGACTGGCCTTGAGCCTACTCCTGTCTCCAGGCCTCAACTACTGGGATTACAGGCGTGCACCACCACACTCGGCTATCGCAATTAATAATAACAACAAAAACAACAACCATAATAATAACAACAATAATAATAATATCTCCGGTGCCCTCCATCAGCAGCCAGCCTATGGCCTCAAATCCCAACAGAAATTGTGTTTAGCGCAAATTGGGAGGTTCTTGGTGAGAAAACACCCCTCCATGGGACAAAGCAAACATTTTGACCTAGAAAGACCAGGAGATTGAAAATCGGGCTGTAAAAGGTGGAGCCATAGCCATCCTAAACTGCTGCTGCCCCCAGGTGGGGAAGCTGCTGCTGCGCTAGGTCTGCGAGGCTCACACAACCACTTCCACTCTCAGAGAACAAGGAGGGCTGGGAGGGAAGCCCAAGGCTGGCAGCTCATGGTTAGGGTGACCTCCTTCTCTTCAAAAAAGAAACCTATTCTGCCTCAGGCATCTCAGGAAGGCCTTGGGTGCCCCTGTCCTACCCCTACGATGTTTTTCTAAATTGGTACAGAGAAAAATGAGAAGTGGAAAGGGCCGTGCACGGGATGAGGTTCCTCTGCTGTGCACTGCTATGCCGGTGGCGGGCAGCCCCTGCAAAGGACAGGGCTCAACAGGGGGCTGCAAGGAGAGTGCCCAGACCACGGGGACAGCACCAGCCATCACCAAGACAGCATGTACCACATCAAGGACAGGCGGTGACCGTGGGGAACGCTGTAACTGGGATAGTCAGACCCATGCCTTCTCCCAAAAAGCAGCCAGCGCTTGGACAGTTCTTGAAAGTTCAGGCTGACTTGAAAGGGAACTGGTTTATCTTTGCAAATCCCTGGGCAATTCACTGGGAGAGTAAATATGCAGCACTTGCTTGTTATGTTCA
The DNA here is from genome assembly GCA_004027185.1 of Glis glis. Lineage (NCBI taxonomy): Eukaryota > Metazoa > Chordata > Mammalia > Rodentia > Gliridae > Glis > Glis glis. The sequence goes on from PVJS01004380.1 coordinate 24,554, forward strand.
GGACGAGACAAAGCACAAAATTCAGGCTGCAAAGGAAACATGGTGTTTGCAGAGTGTAGAAGAAGTGACAGTTTATTAAAAAATATAGGCTATGCTGGGGAAAAGTAATATTGGATTTTATGATTATTTCATACTGGGAATTGTTACATAGTTCCATGCCTGTTTGTTATATAACTACAGATTGCAATAATACATTTTGTAGCTTGTAAAGTTCTGAACAAGCAATTTTTACAAAGCTACGTTTAGTAGGTTGGTTTTTGAAAATGGGGGGGATTTTATGTTAAAAAGAGAGAAAATAAGCCTTTGGGAGAATAAAAACTACAGTATTCGTTCACATTATTTCTTTGCAGTTGGACAGAACCTGTCTTAACAGTGTTTGCCTGGTACTTACCTGTATCCACTTGCAATTACATCGCTGGGCCATTGGCTGGAATTAGTCCAACTGGAGCTTTGTAAAGCCAACAGGCAAATGGTCAGCCCCAGCAGCTCTCTCGGGATTACAGGAAGACTTTTTTATTTATTTGCAAAAGTTCCTAAATATCCCCCATGATTGGGTGCCATTATGGATGCTAGGCACACACACACACACACACACACACACACACACACACACCTGTCCTTGCAGAACTCATAGATAAGGAAGAAGCTAACATCAGTCAAGCAAGTCACACAAGATAATCCAAACTTACAGCTGAGATAGATCATTTCTAGAGAGATAGGTACACAGGTCATTAGGACACAAAAAGGCTGTCAATCAATAACCGACCAAATCCAAATTCTGACTGGAGTCCATCCTTGTTGGTAGAGTAGGGTCTATGGGTCTCCAAATATAAAACAGTATTGCTATGAACAACACCATCGTAATACAAAATGGTACCCCAAGTAGCTAATCCTATTGTCGGGAGCACCTAAGCCCCTTTAGCTGCATTGACAACATCAATAAAAGAGATAAAAATCATATTAAATCTTCCAACAGAGCCATAAGGTTCTTATCTTAGGGCAGCCAGTTAGCCTCCTAACACTACCTCATCTGAGGCAGGCCCATTTCCAGGCAGGCCTCTCACAGGAAGTTAAAATAAATTACTCCCTTGGTTTCAGGAGAGAGAACGACACAAAAGAGATCATATCAGGTAATGTTTTGCCCTCAGCTTTAATAAGAAAGTCAGCCCTGTTTGTTAGAGCGTCTATTTTAAGACGTATGAACTCAGACCAAAGATGACATTTGTTGCTCTTTGGCACACCTGACTGCGAGGTTCTCCTTCAGCACTGTGATGTTTCCTTTGGGATAAACAAGCATCCCCTTAACCCAGGCAGCTCCTGGGTGTGAACAAAAGAGATGACAGAAGACGGTCCCTTGGAGAGAGCCCCAGTAGCAAACACTTGGTTTCAGGGCAAGGGATGTGCAATCGCAAACTCTACTTGATTGGGATTGCTGCTGTCTTGGAGCTGGGCATGACATGAGCTCCAGATCTTACTCCCAAGCCCTGTAAAATGGGCTGGCTTTGGCCTCAGGGAACTGGAGCTCTCCAGGCTCCTCCAGCCCCAGAACAAGTAGAGTATAGACCGACGGCCACTTTCAGCTAATTGTACAGCCACTTCGAAGAGGAGAGATGCAGTCCCAGAGGACTGTGCCTGGGAGGGGCAAGGAAAAGAGAGGCCAGGAGCCACTGAGGAAATGGGGGTGAGGCCAGCCTCCACACCTCTGTCCATGTCCAGGTGAGGCTCCAGGGCCACATACTCCGGAAACTCCATGCTGACTGATGCCCTCTCCTCCGGCATCAACTTCCTCTCAAAACAAATGCTGCTCTGAACTAGATGCCAAATGAAGAGGCACCAGGGATGTGTGGCAGGTCCCTTTCCAACCTGGACTGAGAGTGAGAGGCAGTCAAGACTCCATTGTTCCAGGAGCGGAGAGAGGCCACACATCTGGGGATCTGAGTCAGGGCTGGAGAGAAATTCAGATGGCAGCAGTTACAACACCACAGGCAGAAAACATGGGAACCAGAGCTTCTGCTCTACCGTGGGCAGAGCTGTGGCCTCCCAAAAGATATACTGAGGTCCTGATTGTCAGTGCCTGTGAAGGTAACCTAGTTTGGAGACAGGGTCTTTGCAGATGTAAGCAAGTTAGGATGAGGTCACACTGGACTAGGGTGGGCACTAAATCCAGTGCCTAGTGTCCTTATAAGGAGAAGGAGATCTGGAAACTCAGGGAAGAAGTTTGCATGATGATAAAGCCAGAGATTGGAGCGATGCAGCCATAAGCCAATGAATGCTCAGGATCTCCAGCAACCACCAGAAACCAGGAGGAGGCAAGGAAGGCTCTTTCCCCAGGCCTTTGAGAAAGAGTTCATCCCCTGTTGACACCTTGATTTCAGATTTCCGGCCTCCAGTGGTAGAAAAGAATAAAGTCCTGTTGTTTTAAATCACCCAGTTCATGGTCATTTGTTATAGCAGCTATGAGAAACTAATACATCCTTCAAGCTGGGACTTTACATTTTGTTGCACAAAACATGGGTGAATATTTATATGGGTGAACATTTACATGTACATTAACAGTATAAATGAAGAAATTATAAAACAGAAAACATCAACTACAGGGTAGACATAAGAAAAGAGAAGAGGGGACAGATAGGCAGGCTAAGCTTTCTGAATGTGCCTGTTTTAGATTTTGGATTTGGAACTACATAAATGTTTTCTATAAAAAATAAATAAAGAAAGAAAAATGGTCACCCCTAAAAATAAAAAAAAACTGAAACCAAAAAATAAAAAACTTAACAGTTGGTCGAGTTGATGGCACAACCACACAGAAAAATTAACTGGGAATGATTCTGAAACACAGTACTTTAACTGTTCAGATTTTACTCTGATGTGGTCAGTGGGCAGAGAGGAATCTTAAATCAACAGTTTTATTTTTAGTAATAATGTCAGTATTCATGGTGGATTATTCACAATTGTTCACATCCCCTCCCTGCGGGAGGATCTTACATTCCTGCCCCACGGACAGTGGTCTTGGCTACTTGATTCACAGGGTCCTCCTGAAAGATTAGAATTTCCCACCCTGATGAACTCAGGATTGGCCATGTGATTGGATGAGGCCAAAATCAGTGGGTGAGAAGTGCTAGAATTCGGGTCTGGGATGTCCCCAAAAGGTCAGTGTGTTGAAGGTTTGGACCCCAGCCCATGACTCTATTAGGAGGTGGTGGAGTTTTTAAGAGGTGGAGCCTACAAGTCATTGAGAGTGTTCCTGTAAGGTGGATACTGAGATCCCAGCTCCTTTCCATCTCTTTTTGCTTCCCAGATGCCACAAGGTGAATAGTTTGCTCCATCAAATGCTCCCACCATGATGTACTGTCTCTCCACAGGCCCAAAGCAACCGGGCCAAACGACCATGGACTGAAGTCTCTGAAACCATGAGCCAAAGTCAACCTTTCCTTTTTTTAAGTTGATTATCTCAAGTCTTTTGGTATACTAATGTAAGGCTGGCTAGCACATGAGTTGATGCTACAAGAAGGTTGAAAGGTGACTTCTAGTCTACCAACAGGCTACCAGGCTCCAGAAATCGGGCTTTGCCAGTCTGAGCCTTTGGGCAAAGCCAAGGAGGCACACAGCCATGGCCGCCATGAGGACCACAGAGAGGGAGCACGAGATGAAACTTGTTTGTAGTAAACTGCTGAGGCATGTCATTTCCACCGCATAGCCTGGTTCATCTCTATCTCTGTGCTTGGATATATAATAAGTAGCATAATTATCATACGCAATAAGGAACATGGTAATTGTGCTAGGAACCAAGATTTTCAGCGCAAAGGAGAAACAAATATAAAATCAGAGTAATTGAGTTTAAGACCCTGGAATCTTTCATCTGAATTGTTATTATCAGTATGAATTCTCAATTTTTTCTCTCTAAAATGTATGTTTCCTATCTCTGTTCATTGAAAAGACCTAAAATAAATGACTCCCCAATAGCAATGAGCACCCCCAGCCCCCAGATAATAATTTCTGAATGCATTTCTCACTAAGAATAAAGGCTCAGAAAAATGGCTCATTCCAGGTCTGGAGCAGGAGATGCTCAGGATAACTTTGAGACTATTTTATTGGTGCTCGCATGCAAGCGCACACACACACACACACACACACACACTCAGCACACACACACACATTCAGAGGCCACTGAGATCTCATCTACGAGATAAGGAGTTAATTAGAGGGGACTGTCAATAGCCAAAAAAGGGAAAAATTTAAACATCAAAAAAATTAACATTAAATGCAATGTGGTCTCTTAAGCTGGATCCATAGGAAAGGGGCAATGGTGGGAAAACTAGAGAAATCCTAATAAAGTCAAATTCATTTAATAATTGTGTACAAACGTCATTTTCTTGGGTTTGACAGGTGTACCACGATAATGTCAAATGCTAACATGAGGGAAATTGTGAAGAGTAGACTCAAATTCTATGCTGTCTTAGCAACTTTTTCTTTAAGCCTAAAATTATTCCAATAACAAGTGGGTTTTTAAAAATACAAACAACTATGACGGATTAAACTACAAGAAATATGCATGAGTTCGTGGCTTCATGATGATACTGGAAAACCTCTTATGCCCCTCTGAAGATTGCTGGGGCACCAATTCATCATCCTGAACATTGATAGTACAGGGAGAGAGTGGTGTCCACCTTGCCTCCTGGAGGGACTGTGTCTCAGGTAAATCAACAGTTTATATGAAATTCCCACCACGTAAAAGTGATTAATGTTTAAAGAGATCAAAATGCTTATTACCCTGATTAATTATTATGTATTGCATACATGTTTTGAATTATCAAATATACCCCATAAAGTACAAATATTGTCTCAATAAAAACAAGAAAAAATAAAATTTAAAAAACCTGTTTAGGAAGGCAAGATGGTCTTTGTTGGCAATTCACAGTTAATGCAAAAGACATGATAGAATTTTTAAAATTACCATGTTGCTATTATAACCATTAGAGAGGGCAGGGGAATAGAGTAATATTTAGAAAAATTACATATGCAAATATTCTTGATCCAATTTTTGCATCTTCAGAAACCTATCACACTGCATGTTAGACATAAGCACCAAGCTATTTAATAGGAAGCGACTGGACTTAGCTAAAGTGTTTGTTGTGGGGACGGGTGATTCAACAACAGTACATCCAAATAATAGTGCACCACAGAGCTACCAAAAATGAGTAATTTATCCATATATGTATATGGAGGGGTTTCCAGGACAAAATTAAATGACAAAGAAAATAAGATGAAGCCGGGTGTGGTGGTGCACACTTGTAATCCCAGTACTTGGGAGGCTGAGACAGGAGGATTGCAGGTTCGCAGTGTGCCTCAGCTACTTAGTGAGGCTCTCTGCAACTAAGTGAAACCCTGTTTCAAAATAAAGAATAAAAAATAGGGCTGGGGGTGTAACTCGGAGGTAAAATGCCCCTGGGTTCAATCCCCAGTACTGAAAAAAAAAGCAAGATGAACACAAGTTTATATAATTTATCCTACTAAGAAAGGGAGATGGGGCTGGGAGTGTAGCTCAGTGGCAGAACACACACATAGTATATGCAGGGCCCTCGATTCCATCCCCAGAAGCCCCCAAAAAGAAGGAAAGGGAGAAATATTTAAAGTATGTAAATATATATATTTGAATATATGAAAATGAAGCAATGGAAGAACAAATCAAAAGATCATTTTACTGGCTACCTTTGAGGAGAACAGAACAGAGTAGACTTTTATGAATATGCTTTTTTTTTTAGATTTGGCTTTGGAAACAGGTAAATATTTTATGTACCTATAAATCAAAATTAAATTAAAAAATTATTTCTAAAATTCAAAGTGAGTTGAACCATATGAACACAACTGTGTTTTAATGTAATGCAAAACCTCTTAAGAGAAGAATTATTTCACACAATTTTAAATCACAGTAAGATAAGCGTACGTCCGTAGTGGGATACAGTCTAAGAGAAAAAAGAAAAGGACAACTGAACTGTTTCTGGACTCCTGCTTGGAGCTGAGGGTGCTGTGGGAGGTAGGAGTGAGTAGAGTTGTCTGGGTGTGTACTGTGCAGGAAATAGGCCACTGTGTTGGTGTCACTGAGAAATGAAATTTTCAGCATGAGAGAAAGGAGACTCAGACAGGGTACTAAGGAGATTAAAATTCCATATCTTTCATTTTAACTGAAATGACTAGTATGAATTTATAGTGTCATACTCACTAATAACATCTGTGTGTTTCCTAGTATGACCATTGACAATGTCTACAATGACCAACTCAGTAGCCATCCTACCCCCTTACTCCAAATACTACCACATGCCACAGACACTAAGCAATACTGCTTAGGAAAATATCGAATTCAGTAAAAAACAGAAAACATACAAGATGTGCTTGGAATATTTTGTCTTCACAGAAGGAAGGAGGCTGTCAGATATTGAGGTCACGTCAGTAGTGCTCAGAACCCAAATCCAAGACGCTCCCATAGGCCCGAGAGGGGACGATTTTGGAATCAATAAAGAAAACAAGTGCGACAGCCTGAACACATTGGATTGTTCAAACCCATGAGCTCACAATGATCCTTCTCAAAAATCCACCGGCCACCTCTGGAGGTCACATGAGAGCCAGGTCATTATTTTCAAAGCTGGTGAATAAAGAGAAGCAAGCTCTCCCCTGCCTTTCCTATGTGCATCTTCTCCTATAACTGAATCATCGATGAGAAGTTTCTTTTTGCAGAAGTAGTTCATCTAACATGGAGGAGAGAGTGATGAAGCAGGCCATTCGTCAACCCTAACAGGGGGATCTGGGCGTGGATGGTCCTGGACACAGCATCTTTTTTTTTTTTTTTTTTTTTTTGCAGTACCGGGGATTGAACTCAGGGGCATTCTACCTCCGAGCTACACCCCCGGCCCTATTTTTTTTTTTTGTACTTTATTTTGAAACCGGGTCTCCCTAAGTTGCGGAGGGCCTCACTAAGTAGCTGAGGCTGGCCACGAGCCAGGATCCTCAGGTCTCCGCCTCCCAAGTACTGGGATTACAAGCGTGCACCACCACGCCCAACCTGGACGCAGCATCATAAACAGAGAGACCACTGGACACAACTTCTCCTGAAGGAAGCACACACTGCCCCCTGCTGCCCAAATATGGAATATGATTAGTTGCTAGGCCGACAGGAAAGAGAGGGGTACATGCAAAACTCACACATGTGTGCACACATGCACACACACAAGAGGCACGCAGTCAGTAAAATCTAAGCTGTGGGAAGCTACAGAAAAAAATAAAATGCTATTTTCCAGCACATACATTGCAAGGGGTGAGAATAAAGAAGGAGGAAATAGAGAAGAAGAAAGAAAAAAAGGAGAAGGAAGGAAAAAAAACAAAGGCAAGAAGGAAAAACAAAAAAGGGGGGAGTAAGAAATGTGCAGGTTAAACTGTAGAAACCAAAGCATGAGACCATCACTGAACTCTGACTAGATCTTATCAAGGAGGTATTGTTGAAATTTTAGATGTAATAGTGGCATTTTGATTATATGAAAAGAAAGAGGAAAATGAAAAAAAATCACTGTTTCGACCTTCTTAATGACCCAGTAGATCAAGGAAAGTCACTGGATGATTTGGGGATAAACCGGTCAGGCTGGAAGCACTGAATGGTCTGATCTGTCCTAATGTCCCTCGAGGTGGACTGCCAAACCCACTTCTTGGAAATGGCAGACCCTTGCCTCCTAGCGCATCCCAAGGCAGGCACACACCATCCCTGAAAGTCTTCTTTCCACCAAAGGAAAACATGAAGCCCAATCCCATCTAGACCCTGGTCAACTTCCAGAGGAAAGAGGCAGGAAGGTGGAGCATGCCAAACGAAGCCACAGGACGCAACCCAGAGCCCTGCAATGCTCCACCAGCAGTGTCCCCGACCGCGCAAGCAGAGGGGAGGGGCCGGCACTCTAGACAGCAGGAAGAGAGCAAATAAAAGCAACCTGTAGACCTCGCTGCTCCTGATTAAAAACAAACCAACTGTACAAATACATTCTTCTCGGAAATTAGGGGGAACTGAACATGGCCTGGGTATAAATTATGTGAAGAAATTATTGATAATTCCGCTGAAGGTGCTAGTGGAATTGTGGTATGTTTTTCCTAAGTTCTTAGCGGTAAGAGATAGGTAGTAAAGTATTTATGAGAGAAATCATATGATGCTTGGAATTTGCTTCAAAACATTCCAGGATAAAAATATGATAGGAGGGCGTGCGGGGAAACCAGAGCGGCAGAATATCCACAGTCTCTAAACTGGGTGATGGGGACATGGGGACTCCCGCCACCTTGCTCTCCCTCACCTGGCCATTGTGTCAAAAAGGACTGAAGTGCCAGCGTGACGCCCTCCAGTCACAATTCAAGGATCACAGCGCGCATCTTCTCGGTCAAAGATGCTCTTTCCACTGCCCAAGCCCCACATCAGTGGGGGCATCCTTTGGGGGCTGGGGGTTTCCTCTAGAGACTGCTGTGAACATGACTGAAATTGGGGAGCAGCTCTAATACCTTCAGGGAGCCCTGGCAGCAAGTGGAGAAAGTTCCACTGAGGGGGGAACACTTCAATCAAAACGTGTTACAATCAGGTAGGAAGAGAATCCCACTCACTGCGGTTAAGTAGAAGTGACGAAGGAGGCGGGGCTTCTTGTAAGGGAATCAGGTGTTTGTAGGACTCCAAGACAGCAGATCTGGGTCCTCGGGGCCTGGAACTGGGAAGAGGTGAGCTGTGGGCAGCAGAGGGGACTCCTGATGCTGCACAAGAGAGTCCTGTTGCTTCTGCTTTCCTCCTCCCCCTGCACCCAGCATGGAGCCCAGCGCCGACTCAGACACTGGCCAGCCAGCAGCACATGTTGGGTCTGACCAAGCGTACATGGGAGCTCAGGTCCACGCACCAGAACCAAGGCACCGACACCCATTTCTAGCAACACTGACGGAGAAGCGCAAACGCCGAGGGCCTCCCTCCTGACTAGAGGACCTGAGCTCCAGAAGGAGGGAGGTGCAGTGTCCCTGGGGGTGCCAGGTGTGTCGTTTCACTCCCCTCCCTGCTCCCTGCCCAGGGCTGTGTAAGGAAGACCAGGCACGCCAGGATAAAGGGTTAGGGCCAGGGGCAAAGAATCCCACTTCGACCAAATCCCGGGTGCCATTCCACACCCGTCTCCATCGCTGCTGAGTGGGGAGACTGTGGGTCGTGAAGTATGGCTGCTGCCTGAAGCTCCTACAGCAGAATTCATAAACTTCCAGTCTTGTCCGGATGAAGAAGGCTTTAGAAAATGCCATGTTCAACCACCTTCTCATGCTTGAAGGAAAAGCACTTGTGCGTGCAGCCTCAGCTTGATTGCCTCCTGTGATGGGAGGTTCTCTACACCTGTGGCGGTGTCCTGTTAGAAAGCAATTCCGGATTCATGCAGAAGTGGCCTGGTGGCCTGCAGCTTGGGTCCCGGCTTGAGGCTTTCAGCCTTGTCTGTGGCCAGTCGGCACGAAGGGAGAGAAAAGTGGAGCAGGAGGGAGGAGAGGAGCCAGGGGTGGACTTGTTCAGAACTCAAGGCCAAATCACACTGTGTCCTGGCTGGCACTGACACCTGGGCATGCGTGTGGTGGGGACTGAGGCTCTGCTTCCTCTGTGGGCTCTGGCAGTGGTGATGCTCGCTGTGGTCAAAAGATGTCAGGCCTGCTAACCTGTGCCCTCGCGTCACCTCCAACATTCTGTTCCATTACATGGCAAAGGGGCCTCTCAGAGGTAATGGGGGTTACTGGTCAGTTGACCTTAAAGTTGTAAGACTGCCCTGGGTTGTCTGAACGCGCTCAATCACACAGCTTGAAAGCACAGAAGCGGAGGACAGAAGATGAAGTCAGAGAGAACTGAAGTGTAAGAAGAACTAGATCCATCCTAGTAGGGCTGAAAGGAGATGATTAAGTCTGCCCGTATCGCGAGAGCTCACGATAGGCCCTCGAGCCCCGGCTGACCTGGGGAGTCTGCCAGCATCGCGAGAGCTCATGAGAGGCCCTCGAGCCCCAGCTGACCTGCAGCCTACACCTGATTTCAGACCACCAAACTCTGGGCAGAGAATCTGGCCTTGCCACACCAGAATTCTGCTCCACAGAAACTGCGACATAACCAGTGTATGTTGTTCCAGCCGTTAACATTGTGGGGATTGTCACTGCCATGAGGGGAAACCAACACACGAGCTCTTAGACGGTGTTACCTGCCGGGCCCCACCAGGGTGGAAGGCCTCCTGCAGGCAGTGGCCAACACTGGCTGAGCAGAGTTGAGGGCAAGGCCCCTCCAAGGGTGCTGAGATTAGTGCAAAGCACCAAGCCCTCCAGACGTGGGCATTCATGCCTGAGCAGATGCCCAGCCCTAGGAGCAAGGCCTGGCTGCAGGATGGGGCAGCAGCCCTGAGGGCCAGCTCCATCATCCACCCAGGAACAGACACCTGGATGGGGACAGCAAAGCTACTTTCTGTACTTTTGCTACAGATGGTACTGGCAAACAGTACCATCTACCAGGGGGCAAGAGGGCTGGTGCCAAGGACTGGGCTGGGCCTGGCAGAGCAGGCAGAGCTCACAAGCAGAGCATGACCCATGTGGCTTCTGACACCGCTTCTGGCTGGCACGGCCCAGCGAGATGATTCACGAGCTCTCGGTAGACGCGGCACACGCGGCACAGCAAGGGGCCGAGGCAGGCTCCCAGTCCACTCAGAGCTCCATGAAGTGACTTGCTTCTAGACTTTGTGGCAGTGGTACCGAGCATCGCTTACTCTGTGACCACATTGTGAAGGATCAGGGACATATCAGAGCACACAAAATAATATCTATGCAGGACCTAACTTCATGTCAGATACAAGCCCATCTGGCGGGACCAGATGAGGGCAAAGGGTGACCTCCGAGTAGCCAGGTCACTGAGTGACCTGCTCCCCAGCGGGGTCACACGAGGAGGCCAACAGCTCCCCTGCAAGCTACCTTTGTCCTCATAGGGTCCCCTCTGTTTTTCTAAATGCACATTGTCTTAGGAAATCTTAAATGTACAGGGAATTCCTAGCACCCCTCATCACCCGGAGCTAACCACGTTTCTATTTTGGTGTAAAATCCTCCAGAATTTCACCTCACATGCCTCTCTCTAGTTTTATGTTGTGTTACTTGGGTCATAGTGATTTGATGCTCTGTTTTTCTGCTTGACTTATCTCCCCCTCTTTCCCTGCCCTAAATCTACTTCCTTTTGCATGCAGATGTTCCCAGAGCTCCAAGCAGGGTCCTGGTCTAGAGTCTAGGCCTCGTTCCCACGGCTGCACGTTACAGAGTCGGAGTCTATGCCAGGTCTTCCCTCTGTAAGCCCTCTGCCCTACAAAAAGTCTCGCCCTGTAAAGAGATAGAAAATCTCATTTACAAAAAGATTTACCAAAAATCAAACGCAGCCTGCCCAGCATCTCGAGAGAGCCTGCAAGCCCCGTGCTGCAAGGGGTGGGCTCTGCCCCCAGTCACCACAGGGTGGGACAGTGCGCACACCGTGCGGAGAGACAGCAGCCACGTGGGTCTGGGCACCACCCGAGGGCACCCCACGAGTCGGGTCACATCCAGGTGTGTTCTGAACACCGCGGCCGTGCACTCCTGTCCCTTGTGAGTGGGGTCACTCTGCATCTTTCCCCTCTCGGGCTGATTTTATGGGACATTTTACAGTTTGGTCATTGCTGCTTATGGGCCAGGAGCCCCTGGGAAGGCCCACATTGGTCCACACAATGCTTTCTTCCAATTTGATGTCTATTTGTCTAAAATGCCCTACAATAAAATGAAAATGGCATCATGAAGTCCTAAAATAGTTTGCCTTTGCGGTTTTGGGGGGAGGCGACAAATACCCACAACCTGACCCCGGAAGCTGGTGCACAGCAGAAGTGCCCATAAAAAACGAATGACACGCGGTGCCTGCAGACTCAGGAAAGGAACAGGGTTTCAAGTAGCACAAGGTACATTTTCCTGAATTCTGTGCAAAGCCAGAACCAGGGAGGCCGGCGGAGGCTGCCAGCCTCGCCCTTGGCCTCATCGGCTACTCTGCTGCAGCCCCATCGGGCACCTGCCTTCTCAACTTTCTGCACTCTGGTCTTTGGCTCCACCATTTAGCACCCTTGTTTCTGGGACCCGCCTTCCTGCTGGACTACCTCCTCTCCCACCCACAGCCCGCCCCAGGCCCTGCCCAGGCTCTGAGGGGATGAGACCTGCTCCGAGGGTCTCTGTGAGGCTCAGAGGGGAAAAGAGGGAACAGTGCTTGACATAGAGACTTGTGCATAATAAATACTCACCGAACACTCTCGTTAATGCTGCCATCCTTGCTGCAAGCCCCACCAACTGGCCTCACCACGGCCTCTGGCAGCCTCCCTGCCTCCTCATCCTTTCCCAACATCTGGCTATGCTTCTAAAAGCTACATCCTCCTTCTCCAGATACTGTGCCACCTGGATGGGCTGCAAGACTGTCCAGCCCTGGAAAACAGAACGCTAGGACCACAGCTCCGAACCTGCTGGGATTAAGGGAGTGAGGATTAAGGGAGTGCGCCCAGCTCTGCTGCCTCAGCAAAGGTGTTTGAGAGACACAATCCACCTGCTGAGGCATTTATATGCAAAGACTGTGTTCTTGGAGGAATTTCACAACAAACCTAACTCTCTGATGTCCTGTTAATTTTAAAAGCTCTTCTGTTTGTATTTTGGAAACATGCTGGCTTGGGGAACAGGCTCCTGCTCTAACGTGAGAAATGCATTACAAATGAGGGAGTGGGGGGACATGGTTTTGAGCTACTTGGAAAAAAAATACATATGGTCGCCAAAGAAGAGAAGATTTGCTGACATTTTAAATGCAGAACAAAGCTGTGAAAAAAGGAGTTTATGTAGAAAACCTAATTTACACCGATCTTATATTTATAAGGTCCCCAAAATGCACTGGATCCAGAGCAGAATAAACGCAGCCTCCCCCTCCCCCACTGGGGGCTGGCCAGCATTCCCTGAGCAGAGGCCTGGGGGGGGGGGACCTCGTGGATAGCGCCCATGCAGAAGCTCACAGGGATACAGGACTTCGCTCATTTGATATGTTAGCTATTCCCGCTCGGAGTTGCATAAGCTTTAAAAGCGGAGCCTCAGTGAACCCATCTATAAGATTAAGGGTTGATAGTTCCCACATCTCTTGCCTCAGGAGCTTAATAGCTGATAGATAAGCATTGTGCCATAGCTTGGACACAGAGAACCTCATTCATCCCTCCCCGACCTCGTGAAGTGGGATCACTGTCCCCTTTATGCAGAGCAGAAAGCCGAGACACATTAACAAGATCGCTGTGTGTCACGTAGTTATTACTACACAGAGCAAAGCCGAGGAGCTGGCGTGCTCTGACGCCGGGTTAGGAGTTAGTGGGGGGAGACTGGAGAGAGGGCAGTGCTCTGCCCCACAGCACCAGGATGCAGCGTCCATGATGCAGCCTGCAGGGCTGGACATGCTGCAGCTCGTGGAGAGTGCCAGGCTGGAGCCAAAGCTGTTCAGGATGTCCCTGCATGTCCCCAGACCTCACTGGAAGGTGCCATCTAAGGCTGTCCCCAGTGCAGCTTGAGGAACAAAGGAAGACTTGCTGTATAGTCACTGGTTAACAAGTGAAGATTCTGCTTTAACTAGTACTCAGCCTAACTTTTCTGTTGACCTAACTCACCTACCCCATGCTTCTGGCAATAATTCCCAAGTCATAACACACCTGTCTTTTCCAGTTTGAATTATTTTCTCAAAGTGCTTCCACGTGTGACATTTCATTCAGCCCTTGGACCATCACAGGTGTTTGTCCTCCAGTCTGCAGAGGGTTGAACGACCTCCCCACAGCCCCAAAGAGGGTCAGGGCTGCAATAGGCCCTTCAATCCCCCCAAGCCCGTAGCCAGGCGCTCTCAGGGAGAGTAAGGACCGGACTCTTGGTCTATCTTCCAAAACTGGTGCCGAAATCTTGACTATCAAAAAGGACTCTGCACCCACACTAGGGGAGGACAAAGGAGACGTCACAGGGGTGACCCAGAGTGGTGATCTCACAGTGGAAATGACAGAGTGGTGACCTAACAGTGGAGATGTCACAGTGATGATCTCATAGTGAAGTCCTCACAGCACAGTCGCAGAAGGGGAGGACTAAACATGGTAACCACAAAGTAGTGACCTCAAAGTGGAGATGCCACAGTGGTGACCTCACAGTGGTGACCTAACAGTGGAGATGTCACAGTCGTGACCTCATAGTGAAGTCCTCACAGCAGAAGGGGAGGACTAAACATGGTGACCACAAAGTAGTGACCTCAAAGTGGAGATGTCACAGTGGTGAACTCACAGTGGGGACCTCACATGGTGACCCCAAAGAGGAGACCTGCAGTGGTGACCCCACAGTGGTAACCCCATAGTGCTGTCCACACTCAGGAGACCTCATAGTGGTGACTCACAGTGAAAACCTCACAGTGGTGACATCGTAGGAGATAGCTCACAGTGGTGATGTCACAGTGATGACATCATAGGAGATAACTCACAGTGGCGACATCACAGTGGTGACCTCATAGGAGATAGCTCACAGTGGTGACATCACAGTGGTGACCTCATAGGAGATAGCTCACAGTGGTGACCTCACACTGCTGATGTCAAAGAGAAGACCACATAGGGATGACCTCACGGTGGTGACCTCATGAAGGAGACCTTGTGGTGGAGACATCATGGTGGAGACCTACACAGATCAGCCATGGACAGTGACCCTGATTTTGTTTGTCATCACACAACTGCAGTGTAGTCTGCAAGGGCAGTGCCAAGGGCAGCACCACGCTCTCCTGCTGGGGTCAGGGCACAGAAGGTCCACAGCTGCTCCGGCTCCTCTCCCGACCTCTTCCGTCTCCAGGAATCAAGCCCTCTCCTCTGATCCCCCTTAGCCCTGCTGAAGCCCCTCAGCTCTGCCACACAGGATCTCCCATGATGGGCACTCTGTTCCACCCTAGGCTGGTCTAGGGGGATCAGAGTGGGCTTTTCAGTTCCCATAGGTAGAGCACAAACCACCGCTCAGTCCCGCGACGCTTCCAAGAGCCTCCGCCCTGCTCTGAGATAGGCTCTGGCTTGTGGTTCACAGTGAACCCCACAATCCATTGCCGGGTCCTGACTCCCTAGCTGCCACTCCCACCGGACCCCATAAAGGGTGAGTACCTGCCAGGCTGTCCTCCGAAGGGGAAGGTCAGGGCAAGTCTCTTCCCTGGAAGCTCCCTGGCTGGTCAGCCCTGGCCGCTCCAGCAGAACGCCATAGATGGGTGGTTTATAAACAGCAGAGGTTTATTTCCTACACTTCTGGAGGAGGGAAGTGCGAGATCAAGGGGCTGCAGACGCGGTGTCTGATGAGCGCCTGCTTCCCAGCTCTGTCAGACCAAATAACAACACAGTGAGTCTCCAAAGACAGTGAGCTTACTTGGGAGTAAGCAGACAGATTATAGTCCAGGATTTGTGTCCCACGGTGGACCAAGGCATATCGGCAAGTGAGGCAAAGGAAACCTTTAACAACAAACACAAGTTCACCTGCTTTGTTTTGAAACAAAGAGGATGTCAGTTGCAGGGCTCGTCGAGGGGCTGAGAGCGCTTCATCGGCAGAGACAGGTGCAGGCTTTGTTGTGTGCATCGGGCTCGCGGCCTTGCGACTTGGGGGGCGATCTGCCATGGGAAAGCCCTTGGGAAATCTCTGCTCTGGGCACTTGCTCAGGGGAGCCCTTCAGGGCACCGTTGCGATGGTTCCGGCCATAGGCATGTGTGCACAGGCCCTCCTTCACAGCCTCCTGGCTCTATCTGTGTATTTATTTATAGTAGGTTTTGACACCGTGACTCCGTGTTGATGCTCAGCTTTCATGGTTCACAGATGGCATCTTCTCACTGTGACCTCGCGTGGTAAAAGGAGCGAGGCAGCCTTCTGGGTCCCTTTTCTAAAGGTACAATCCTGCCACGGGGGTTCTACCCTCATGACCTAACTGCCTCCGATGCCATCCTACAGCAGTTAGGGTTTCAACGCACACGCAGGGCGACATAAACATCCCATTCGTACATTTGCTTCCCCCAAGGTTTTGCCTGCCAAATCCTCCTTGGATTTCCACAAAGTGGCAAGGTAGTTAACTTGGGAGCCACAGTTATTCCTGTGAAGATGCCACCGTGATGGCTGATTTAGCCACGTGGATCTTTGGCCAACTAAGACCTGGACATCCGTAGGCATTTCTGAACCCATTAGAAAGGCTTCAGGCTCCAGGTAACAGAAACACAGCTCACAGTGACTTAAACACGAGAAGGGGACATGGCTGGTGCTGTCGGCTTTGGTTCTGGGGCTCGAAGCAATCAGGAACAGCACCTCTACAAGTCGCTCCAGCCACCACCCAACTCGGAGAGGAGGGGAAGGAACAAGGGGGATGAGAGTCTCAGGGTCACCTGGACTCGAGAAAAGCAAGGCCTTCCCAGGAGCCCTTGCAGACTGGACATGTGTCCTAGCCACCTGCAGCTGCAAGGTGACGGGACACACTGGCTTGTTTAGTATGGCAGCAGGAAGGGACAGGGTCTTGGGGAGAATGAGGGAGCTTTCCACAGCCTCAGATTCCCCAAACTCCTCTACAGTTCTTTGCATCAGGGGCATCAATTTCCTCTAACAGTGGTGGTGCCCACCCCAGCAGGTCCGCCAGGGGGAGGGAATCTCATTCTGGCCCCATCCCACCTCAACAGGAATAGCCTCCAACCAAGGAATCTGCTGCGCTCTTCCGTTGACAACCTGTGGGCCGCAGGTGCAAATCAATTTCAGATTAATTGAAAGGAAGACCTTAATGAGCTGGCATATTGCTCACTCATTAGATAATAGGGTCTGACAGTGTCGGGGCCGCAGTGCAGACTTATAAAACCTAGATGAGCTGGGCGTGGTGGCGCACGCTTGTAATCCCAGTACTTGGGAGGCAGAGACCGGAGGATCCAGGTTTGTGGCCAGCCTCAGCTACTTAGTGAGGCCTCTGCAACTTTGTGAGACCCGGTTTCAAAATAAAGTATAAAAAATAGGGCCGGGGGTGTAGCTTGGAGGTAAAACGCCCCCTGGGTTCAATCCCCAGTATACCAAAAAAAAAAAAAAAAACCTAGATGGCAGGCAGAATGGAAAGGGGTCTGGGCTATGAACAATCAGGAAGCCCATAGCATATTCTGTGCCGTGGAAGCTTGGGGAAACTGCAGACTGCTAAGTGTTGGGGGCCGGGGGAAGGAGCACCTGCATTGCTTCCCTGCCCCCTCCCTGCCCCAACCCCAGACCAAGCCCAGCCTGACGCTCCTGAGAACCAAAAGCTCACTCTAAGGGCAAGATCACCCAAGCCCTCAGGCTCTGGGTTCCGCTGACAAGTGTATTCAATTAGAAAACCAGAATGAAATGCTCCTGAAAAAGAATTTTCAGATTAACCCTTCTCTGATGAATAGGAATTTCGAAATCTCAAAAGCAATGAGAGACATTGCATTCACAGAAAACTCACATGAATGTAATTCCTGTACTTGGGAGGCTGAGACAGGAGGATCGCAGGTTTGAAGCCAGCCTCGGCAACTTAGTGAGGCTTTCAGCAATTTAGTGAGACCCTGTTTCTAAATGAAAAATAAGAGGATGGGGGGGGGCATGTCCACCTAACTGTGCAGAGCCAGGGTCTTGGTTGTGGGGCCTGGGAAAGAGCGGGGAGGGGAGCAGGGTGGAGGCGTGAGCTGCGGCAGCCGCCCAGGATCCCTAGGCCGGTTCACCCTGGAGCCAGGATGTGCTGGGACACAGTGGCAGGATAAGCCTCTGCTCAGGGGCCACCTTGCCCCGCCCCACCTTCAGGTCCAGCTGCAGGTATGCCCCCCAGGCTGCAGGGCATGCAAAGATATGCTCCCCACTTTGTGGTCCTTCTTCCAAGTCCCCCACCCTCACCTTAGACAGTGAAGCCGCTTGTCTGCTCCAGTGAGGGGAATCCAGCGAGCGGGTGGGGTGCAGGGCTTCTGTCCCCAAGATCACCTCCTCAGAGTTGAACCTGAACATATCTGTTGCAAGGTTTTTAGGGAGACTGGAGCAGGGAGGCCCTGGGGGTCCAGAACAGAGCATCATGGGAACCTCCCCTGCCAGGAGCCCTCCCCATCCCCCACAGGTGAGTCCAGCAGCCCCCGAGCCTGTCTGCCAGAGCAGGCTGCCCCTCCTTCACTCCTGTCCCACCTCAGTCTTCTCAGTGGCCCCCATCCCTCCCTCCAAACCAGGGAATGGTAAACCATGTGTTCTTGACACTGACACTTATCCTGAGAATTTGCTTTCTTTTTTTCTTAACTTTTTTTTTTTTGTGTGTGTGTGGTACTAGGGGTTAAACCCAGGGGCCTTCTACCTCTGGGCCATACGCCCAGCCCTAATTTATTTTTTTATTTGGAATCAGGGTCTCACTTAGTTGCTGAGAGCCTCACTAAATTGCTGAGGATGACTTCAAACCTGCGATCCTCCTATCTCAGCCTCCCAAGTACTGGGATTACAGGCATGAGCCGCCACGCCAGGCTGCTTTCATTTTTCGTTGTTTTGTTTTGTTTATTTTTGGTACTGGATATTGAACCCAGGGGTAGTCTACCCCTGAGCTACACCCCCACTCCTTTTCTTCTTTTGAAACAGGGTCTCACTACGTTGCTGAGGCTGGACTTGAACCTGTGATGCTCCTATCTCATCCTCCCAAGTACTGGGAACAGACATGCGCCATAACACCCAGTTTAGAATTTGCATATTTAAAAAGGCCCCGGGGAAGGCGATGGTCAGGCCCTGGTACTGAGCCACCAGAGGGGAGGGCGGATGCTGCTGGTTCCTGAGAAGCAGGTGCTATGGAGCATGGGGGGCCAGGTGGGGCTCCCAGCCACCTCTCGATTCACTGGTCTCTGCACTGCCTCCCACTTCCCCTCTCCCACTCCTCCTGGGGCTGATCCTGCCTGCACAGAGCCTAGCCCTATCCCCCACCCCTCTCCCAGTGCTGGCTGGCTGCTGGGAAAGTCAGTCCAAGTGTGGGACTCCCATCAGCCAAGACCTTGAAAGTATTATCTCGGCCTTCAAGAGCAGAGCCGTCCAACAGTAATTTGCTTTGGAAGTTTCTATCAAAACAGAAAGAATGAAATTACCTTCTTAGTGGGGCAATATTAGTTCAGCATCAAACAAACAGAAAATCACCATCGGCCTCTAAATGAATGCTTTCATCCCATGCCTGCCTTCCTGTCTGGGCCTAAATAAATAACGAGGACATTAATAGAAAACACAGCTATTTACCTTAAAGAATAGAATTTCAAATCCCACAAAACAGTTGCTGCTGCTCCGAGCTTGGATGAGAAAAGAATAAGTTTATACCGAATTGTATTTTCAGTATGTTAATTAAGCCAATAAAGAGTAACTATATTTGAGTTTTTCTGATCTAATAAAAAAGATATGTTTGGCTGAATATTTAAAGTGGTTGATGGAATATTTTATAC
Source organism: Glis glis (assembly GCA_004027185.1). Classification (NCBI taxonomy): domain Eukaryota; kingdom Metazoa; phylum Chordata; class Mammalia; order Rodentia; family Gliridae; genus Glis; species Glis glis. Next base: position 44,056 of record PVJS01004380.1, read on the forward strand.
ACTTTATTTGCATAATGAATAAATGCAAAACTAACCTTTCAGGTTTTAGTAAAAATCGTTCAGGATGCTGCAGTGGGAGAGCTCTGCAGAGGTGCGAACGCCCCTCCCCGTAATTAACTTCCGTTGTTAGAAGACCAAGGCTATAAAAGTCTGTGTAATCAAACTTCCCGCTATGTGCTTTTTTAAAAAAAAAAAATTACACTTAGAAATCCATACACTGAGAGTCTCATTTCAACCACAGATCCTGGGACCATTTCACTAGCTGAAGAGAAGACAATTAGCCAAACTGAACTCTGAAACTCACATGGAAACATCAGAGACCGTTAGGCTTGATTAACGAGCCTTACTTTTGACAAATCTGCCATTTCTGAACTTGGGCTAAGGCTGGCTCCTGCTACACTTGGCCCATAAATTGGTGGGGAAATGAAGAGCGCAAGCCACGCATGACCGGCCATATGTCATGTCTTCTGTGACTTAGGACAGCCAAGCTTAAAAGCGCCACACTGTAAATCTCATCTCACTCCCTGAAGCGGGAGAGAAAACAGTGGGGTTCTATTTCTCCATCGCTACACCATGCATCACCCCAGAATGCAGGGGCTCCCGACAACAACAAGGGTGTATGACCTCTTTGAATCTGGCCCTCTCCCGGGACTCTCTTGGGGCTGACTCCCTCGTACAACAGGAGGGCAATGCCAGGGCCAGCTGGACCCTCAACAGTGCTGTTGGCCAGGATAGATTAGTCGGACACGTCAGTATGGACTATGTTTGGCTTGATGCTGAGACAGGTGGACACAGAGAGGGCCTCGGAGCAACAGCAGCCCAGCAGCAACCAGCACACCTGGCACCCAGATAGTGGTTGCTAAGCACCATTCCCAACCAAAGGACCTGGCCCTCCTGGGTCAGGGCAGAAAAACACCCAAGAGGAAAACATGGACCATCTTGTAGTGTCAGAAAGCAAGGATGTGCTCAGACAAAAGGATGGGGACATGTCAAAGGAAGCAGGAGCCATTGAAGTCACTTCCAATGGCCAACGCGGGAGCAACAAAATAAATAGCATAGGGTTGAATTATAACCCAAAGTATAAACTAAATATGCATGAGTCTCTAGTGATAAAAATAAATGTTTGAATAAATAAAGGGGCAGGAGGGATGTCTTCTCTACAAAGACTTTTAATAAATTATGTCACTATTCCCTCTCCAAGGACTGGCACTATGTCCCTCCCCACTGAGGGAGGCTAAATTCCACCACTTGCTTCCAAGGAGTAGAGTCTTGACTGGAGGGGAAGTGACCTGACGTGGAGACACCTTGCAAAGATGTCCTTAAACAGTGATCCAGGTCACCAATGATGAGTCACACACCTCTGATATCATGTGACAAGAAGAACTGTTCCGGTCAGCATTCTTACAGCCATAATCTAAAGACTTGACCATGTAACTTAGAGGAAAGATTTATTTTCTTACGGTTTGGGGCTCAGTCCAGGTGAGGCTGGGGACCGTGGATCTCGGGACATGGTGGTGTGAGGCAGAGAGAGGGAGAGCACATGGGCTGTGCCCCTCACATCATGGAGGCTGAAGCAAGAGAGTGAGCAGGGAGAGGAGGAACCACATATAATCCCCAGGGACCCACCTTCTCCAGCCACACTCTACCGGCCCAGGCCACCACCCCAGATAAATCCATTAAAATGGATTTACCCACTGCTGGGGTTACAACCCTCATGACTCAATTACATCAGCTCCAAACATTAATAAATGAGCTCTTTAGGGGACATTTCATATCTAACTATAACAAGAACTCTTTACTCTGTGACCTTCCTCCCCAAAATCCAGAGTGCCCTTCTAACAATGAGAAATTGAGGGAGTTTCTACAAAATGCATGTGAGTGCTCCTCACATCTGTTGAGACTTCTACAGTTCAAACAAGGAAAACAACTTAAAATTTAAAAAAGAAAAAAGAGTCCAAGAAATTGTGACAGATCAGAGGGGACTAAGGAGACATGACAACCAAACTCAGCGTCGTATCCTGAAGCAAATCCTAGAGGAGATAAGCACTGGTGGGGAAGCAGGTGAAACCCAGAGAGAGCCTGGAGTTCTGGTGTCAGTCCTGTGCCCTACTTTCCCAGGTGTGACAATACACCATGGTGAGATGCTAGCATGGGGGAAACTGAGTGAGGAGCATACAGGACTCTGTGCTATCTTTGCAACTTTTCTGTAAATATAAAACTATTCCAAAATGAAAAGCTAAAAAAAAAACAAGGCTCAGAGATCTCCACCTACCTGGGACGCCTTCCCTGTTTTTGGTGAGAGCTGTTCCTGCTTCTTTCCCTAACAATTGCCAAAGGGTCATGGGCAGAAGCCAGCGCCCCGCCCACCTGTGTCCCTCTGTCCACAGACCAGCGTTCACCCAGGCACCAGCACCGCCATCCTTTGACTGAGTCAACAGGTGGACAGGCTGTTTGGGGCTTTCATTCAAAAAACTAAATCAACTGGTAAGGGCAGGGGATGACAACACATTGGCTCACTCCATTCTTCTCATGCAAAAAGAAGGCCAAGGTGTTGCTTCCTGGGGTGTGGGGGTGAGACAGGGAGGGTGCACAGTCCTCTCAGATGCCTCATCACTGTCCCTCAAGATCATGGTGACTTGCAGTCACTTAGGCTGTGAGACCCAGGGAACAGGTAGAACGGCAGCAACTCAGACAGTCATGCAATTGGCACTCCAGTGTTTTTAAAAAGACATAAAAGGGAAACCCCCTGGTTGCAAATCACTCTATTTGTAAAATGTGTGACTTTGAGCGAGTCACTTTAATTGAGCGCCGGTGTCCTCATTAGTGAAAAGAGGACATCGACGCCTGTGGAAGCGCAGCGTCCTGATGGCAGGCAGGTGGCTTTGGGCTTGTAGAGAATGTCCAGGGGTGTCCTCCTCGGGGAGAGGATTCCAAGTCGTTGCCTACATAACCCTTGGTACTAAATACGGATGTCAGCTAGCTAAGAGCCGTGGCCTTTCAGAGGCCAAAAGCCCATGCAAACATCAGCCAGAGCAGATTGCCTAGGCATCAGGTAAAACCAACATGACCTACCCTCGACTCTGGACATGCAAGTCCCTTCTCAACGCTAACTGCACACGAACCCAGCACAAGCAACAGGGGAATTTCCCTGCTGTCACAGGGTAGTCGTGATGTCTGATGAGTGAGTACGTGAAACAGCATCGTTATAGATCGGGACCCAGAGCAAAGGCAGGTGAAGAGTCTCCACTGGGCTTCCACTAGATGGCGAGATGCACAGAGGCTGGGCATAGCCACCCCTAGGCACAAAGATCTTGCCCAGGGAAGAGCATGGCTACTGGGGCCAGCGAAGTCTGAAAGTGAGCAAGAGTTGCCCAATGGCGATAAGAAGTACTGCCAGGAAACTGGAGCCAAAGCAGAGGGAGCAGGAAGAAAGCCCTCGGCCACTCTCTCCTCTGGCCCCAGTGCCCTGCTGGCCTCTCACTGGCTGAACCGACTGAAAACCAGCCAGTGAAGAGGAGATGCCATGGACAGAGCTCAGCCTGCTGGGCACCATGAAGGGCAGAGAGAGGAGGAGAAGGGAGGGGCAGGGGCCTGGAATACAGTGGATACTACACCTTGTATGGAGACCCACAGACTGCCAGGGACTTAAAAGCTGTAGCGAGTGGGGGATCTGCCCCCTCACCGTGTGAACACAGGAGCACAAACTGACATAGAAACAGAAGGGTGTGCGCATGTGCCAGGACCCAGGGTGGCCTTCACTTGCTTCTTCAAACTTTTCTCTAGTTTCTACATTCTGATAATAGGTGCATTAGGATAAATGTTTCTGAAACTTAGTATACACGCATCTACCCAGATATATTCAATTGAACCACATGGCACTGCTATTTTATAGGGCAACACAGTTAAGTGTCTGTTCCACCCTCACCCGCACCCACACACAGCAGTGCACGCGTACGCACTCACTGCACATATAAGAGGCCGCGCACGCCTTGCGCATCCAGGAGTCAGGCTAAACAGCTCACACCGGCTAGTGTCTACACTAGCAGGACATGTACAGGAGCTGTGCCTCTGCGGCTATGCTTCCGGTCGAGAAGGTCGTCCGGTGCGCTTCACACCGTAAGTGCCACGTGACCTGGCTTAGGACCTGCTCTCGCCCCTCAGCATCTACGCCGACTCAAGAATGAGAGAAAGGCCTGTGCGGTGGACTGTGTTCTGCTTCTGCTGTGATCACCGCCAGTGGCAACATTGCACCCGAGGGTACACCTTACTAAGGGCTGGCACCCCAGTGGCTGGGGTGGGCTGGGGCGGCTGGTGGGCTGGGCCTATCCACCCAGTGTGCTTCTGCCCTGAGTTCAGACGTTCATTACTAAAAAGCTAGACCTCGCCCTGTGCATTTGTGGCACAGCCATGATTTTGCAGAAAGCTGATAGCAGGATCATTCTGCACCCTGGGCAAACAGCTCCCTGGTTACACACTGTCAGAGAGTGCAGGAGTTTTGCTGAAGATACACACTTGCTGCAGAAAGTTCTCTGCAGAGGTGAAAGCTGACGGTCCCCGTCAGATCTGAGATAGGATGCGCCTCCTAAATCAAGGCCTCAGCCTGGCCTACCCCTCTCCCCACTTGGAGCTGGCTCTCAGAGCCCTTCAGAAGGACGCCTGTGCCTCCCCGCCTGGGGCTCCCTCCATCCACAAGGCATTCATTCTCTGTGTCACCACGATGCTCTCTTCCTCTCTCAAGCGACTTTTAAAATAAACTTTAATTAGTGCACTGTAATTGTACACCATAAGGAGGTTCAGTGATAGAAACACATATGCACACAGCTCTTGGTGCGTTTCCCTCCGATCTCACCCTACTCCCTCCCCGCCCCATGCATTGTTGAGATTGCTATTGATAACTTCACATATGTACACAGCATTACTTGAACTGCTTCTGTCATTAAGTCTCAAGCCACTTCCTAAGGATGTGAAACCATGTGAGGTCCAAGACTGACCCGAGGGTTGCATGTCAAGTAGTTGGGCTCTCTTTGAGGACTAGAGCCCATTGACCTGGATACTCCCCAGCTGGGTGACTTCAAGCGAGAAACTGCCCCTCTCTGGCCCGCAGCATCCTCACTGTACAAAGCCATCAATATGCGCGCCTGGCTCACAGGTTGCTATGAGGTTTAGAACGTGACAGTGTGCAGCCAAGACTCAGGAAGCGGCCTATCTGTGCAATGGAATACGATTCAGCCTTAAAAATGAAGGAAATTCTGACACATGCGGCAATATAGATGAACCCTGAGGACTTTATGCTAAGGCCAAAGTACCACATGATTCCATTTATAGGAGGGCCCCAGGGTAGTCGGATTCACAGACAGTAGAATGGTGGGTGCCAGGGGCTGGGGGAGGGGGAATGGGGAATCAGTGTTTAATGGGGACAGAGTTTCAGTTTGGAAAGAGGCACAAGTTCTGGGAATGGATGGTGGTGAGGGTTAGACAACAATGTGAAGATGCTGAACTGTACACTGAGAATGAAGAAGACTGTGGGTTTTACATTGTGTGTATTTGCCACAATAAACAAGGAGAAGAAAAGGACAGGGAGACGGATGAGCAGAAGGAGGAACAGAGAAGATGCTGCAGAAATGTGCAGAGCAGAGAGAGGAGACAGATTCAGACGGGACACCACCAGGTAGTGAAAGCTCAGTCCCAGCCAGTGGGGGCTGGGAGAGCACCACGCACACCCCGGGAAAGAGCTGGCACTGCACCACAGACCCACAAAGAAAGCTCGTGCAGCACAACCACACCAGTGCACAAGAGCCTCCTCCCTCGTCTAAGCCCAACACGAAGGGCTCTGTGCAGTAGCCAGCAAGGGGTGACAGCACAGCAGTCCTCCCAGGGCCAGCCCCTGCTCCCAGCCACAAATGAGCTTCCCAATACACTGGCCATTACCTTTCTTTAAAAGAAAATTCTAAGTCGGGTGTGGTGGTGCATGCTTGTAATCCCAGTACTTGGGAGGCTGAGACTGGAAGACCCGGGTTCGCAGCCAGCCTCAGCTACTTAGTGAGTCCCTCCACAACTTAGTGAGACCCTGTTTCAAAATAAAGAATAAAAAATAGGGCTGGGGCTGTAGGTCAGAGGTAGAATGCCCCTGGGTTCAATCTCCCATACCGTCAAAAAAAAGAAAATTCTAGAAAATAGAATTATATTTTTTAAATATAATTCTCGGTATTATATTTGTTAAAACCTACATTCTTATTATAGAAAACTTGAAAACACACAAGAAGATGGAAATAGTAACCACACCACCTAGGAATGATCCCACCAGCACTGTAGCATATGATAAATACTCAGACATACACGGTCCCGAGACTCATCCATGCACATAGACTACCCTGTAGACATCTTACAGTATACTGTTTTTATTTCTTACCTTGAACCAAAATAAGATCCACTGAACCTGATTTGTTTTTTTTTTTTATTTGGGGTTTTTTTGTTTTTGTTTTTTTAGGTGTGTGTGTGTGTGTGTGTGTGTGTGTGTGTGTGTGTGAGATACTGGGGAATGAACCCAAGGGCGTTCCACCTCTGAGCTACACCCCTAGTCCTATTTTATTGTTTATTTTGAAACAGGGTCTCACTAAGTTGCGGAGGGCCTCGTGTTGCTGAGGCTGACTGCGAACCTGCAAACCTCCTGTCTCAGCCTCCCAAGTACTGGGATTACAAGCGTGTGCCACCATGCTCGGCTTTTTTTTAGTTTGAAACAGGGTCTCGCTATGTCACTGAGGCTGGCCTCAAACCTACAATCCTCCTGTCTCAGTTTCCCAAGTCCTGGTATTACAGGTGTGTGCCACCACAACCAGCTGGGGAGTGCATGCTTCTTGATGAACATCCCTAAAGTGTCACCCAGAAAGCTACCCCAGCTCCACTCCATCAGTGGTGTGTGGCAACACCTAAAGGAAATCAACTGTGACTCAGTTACATTTGCTAAAGGACACCCATGAAGCCAGGGCAGGAAATGAGGGCGAGACAGACAGGACGTGACAACCTCAGAACCTGTGGGGGCTCCAAGACTGTCTATCCCAAAGCTGACAAAATCTGCTTTAAGAATAGCTGATGCTTAGAACAAATTTGCAGTAGATCAGCAAACCAATTTCTGCACTGCAGAGTCCCCCACACCCCAACCATGCCCGTACCATGCCAGGCCAGAAGGGGACCCCCGGATGGCCCAGCCAGCCAGCCAGCCACCTCCTGGGCCTTCCCAGCCCACCAGGGAGCCAGGGCTGGTTTGAACCAAGCTGCCAGACAGCAGGGCAGGCTGCATGACCCCAGCCTCGGGGGGCCACATCAAAGACCCCACCTCCCAGGCTGCTTCTGCTGGTTCTGATGGCATAGATTTTGTGTCAGAAGTTACTAGAATTCTGTTTTAATTGATAGTCTAGCAGCTGACCCCCAGAATGCATTATTAATGAGTGCAGCATCTCAAATGTCTGTTCACAGCCTTTGCAGGGCTGGGCGCATCTCCTGGGCTGCAGGACACAAGACCAGAGCCTGGAAGGACCCAGGAGGCAGCCATCTCTGCCACCCCCAAGAGCAACAAGGCCCAGGCTGCTGCCAGGCAGCATGAGGCCTGGAGGCTCTAGGCGCCACACTGTCCACGCCAGAAGGGCCTGCTGTGGTCCTTGTCAGGGTCCCAGCAGCTCCATCTGCATGCTCAAAAGAAATGGTGTAGCCCTGCTTGCATGGAGGGTGTGGGCCATCATGGCTTCCAATGGATGGGTGAGCGCCACCTACAGGCCACTGGCCCAGAGCCTCTCTCTTCCTTCCCCACCTCCGCCATCTCTCCAACAGCAGAATAGACCCCAGGCCACACAGGTGCTGAGGAGGCCCCAGGGAGGAGAACACCACTGCATGAGTTCCCAGGAGAAGCACGTGAACCTGACTGCTAACTAGCGTTGGAGACCCCTCATTGCTAGACGTTCATCTCTCCAGCAATCCCCCCAGCTCTGTCTCCTCATTAGGGTGCGACGCCTGGTCATCTGCGTTTTCTTGAACCTGGGCTGGATATAACAATGCCCAGTAAAGGGGAGGGAGGCTCGAGGATGAAGTTTTAGCTCCCTCTCCCCTCTCCCCTCACTAATGGTCCAAACCCACTCACCCTGACCACCTTTCCCACACCCCACAGGAAGCTCTGGCTGGAAACAGCTGCCCCAGAGCTACCTCCGACTTTGGGGAACACACTCATACCCCAAAGCTCTGACCGTGCTAGACATCCCAGCAGGGCTGCTCGTATTAATCCCTTACTGAATATTCACTGTATGTCTTTAAGCACAGGTCCTTAATTTTCCAATTAAGTCCCTGCTGCCAGGCAGAGACTGGTGTGGTCATAGGCAAAACAGAGTCCCCAACTGCTGTGGTCATAGGCAAGACAGAGTCCCCAACTGCTCAAGATCATCAGATTACGGCAGCTGCGGAAGCCCGCCCAGGGAGGGGTCAGCACTGGGTCAGCAGGCACTGTCCTTGTTGCCTTAACGTGCAGACTGGTCCCTTCTGTGTCCCGCCCGTGCTGGGAGCTGCAGGGGTGCCAGGGCCCGTGGAAACCTTTGTTTCATTTCTCACCATAACTGAGATACCCAACTTCCTTTTATCTTCACGCCAACACAGTTGTAAAAATATAATTTTTAATTGTTTTTGTGGAGAATAAGCCCAGCAAAGTTATCAGGAGATCCTGGGACGGGACCAAGGGCAAAGGAAGGGCGTAGAGCCAGGACCGCCCACACTGGAGCCAACACAGACCCAGGCACTCCCCACCAGATGCCCCTCAGAGGTAGGGGCATGGTGGGTGTGATAGTTAATCTAAGTTGTCAACTTGACCTGATCATGACACACCCAAGATTATGTGATTTTGGGTGTGTAACAGCAGATTAAAGAGAAAGCCCTGCCCTGAATGTAGGCAGCAGGATTCTGATAGGTGCGGACTTAGATAAAGAGGGAGAAGCCACGTAGAGTGTGTGCGACTCGTTCCGGGGAAAGCACATCTGCTCTCGCCTGAGATCGTCAGCCGCCGGCTCCGCCTTTCTCCGAAGAGCTCGATCTTCTCGGCCTCCTGCTCTTGGAACTGAAACTCCACCATCGTTTCTCCGAAG
>PVJS01004380.1:53274-69539 GCA_004027185.1 Glis glis
CTGAATTAGTGGTTGCTCCAATCCTAAGACTCCAGCTCTTAGACCGTTCGACCAGCTACTGGTTCCTCTGACCCTCCACGTGCAGTCAGAACCTGGGACTACATTGCTGCAAACTGTAAGCCATCTGATAAATCCTTTTTTTTTAAATATACTCATTCTGTGTATTCTGTTAATCTAGAGAACCCTGTCCAATACAGTGGGAGAGGGAAGGAGACCCCCAGGGGCACTGGGGCCAGGGGAGGAGCAATGAAGAGCAGCCCTCAGAGGAAGGGCCTCCTGGCTTATTCTGTCCCTGGGAGGCGAGTCCCACCCTCCCACCAGACCCACCCCAGGGTCTCCAAGGCCAGGATGGAGCGAGCCCAGCTAGCCCACCAACCTGAGCCCGCAGCACACTGTCCACAAGACGGACGCATTTATACAAATCACCCCCTCTGCGGGCCACCAGGGCTACATGTGGCTTTGTGTCACCACTATCATAGCCCTGTACCATCCTCCCAGGCCCCACACTGGTTCAGCAGCCAGGGAGGAAGGACGGTCTCCACCAGGCCCCACCCCAACTCAGTCACTGCAGGCCAGAGAGGCTGAACCATGGAGGGGCGGGGGTGTAGTCCATTGGAGTTCCCTTGGGGACAGCCCCCACCCTATCACACCCAAAATCAAGCCAACCCCATTAAGGGGGGGAGGGGCCTCAGCCCAGCCTTATCAAAGCCCCAGCTCTTTCACACCACAGAGCACTGTGCCTGGAGCCCCCTGGTCCCTAACAGCTGGCCCAAGGTTGAAGTCATCCAATCTGATTAAAGGGAGGGGTGTGTCCAAGCGCCACAGCCTTGGTGACACCGAGCCTCTCATCTGGCCTCTGGTCCTCTGCTGGCTCCCCTTGGCCCACAGAACCAAGCCCTCCTGCCCAGTCATGGCACCCACATGTTCAGCCCAAATTATCCCCCAGCCCAATAAAGCCCACCTAGCGATCTTCCTGCACCCACTGACTGCCCACCACCCCCAGCTCGGGACCGTCTCCAGAGCCTCTAATGGCACAAGCCTCATGGTTGACGTGGTGGCCTGAAGCGTGGCCCCCAAAAGATAAGTCCACATCCTAACCGCCAGAACCCCATGACCTTCTTGAAAGCAGGGCCTCCACAGACGCCATTAAGTTAAGGATGTCCAGCTGAAGTCATGGGGGATGACCTGGATGGGCCACAATACTGACAAGGGTCCTCTTAAGAGACAGAAGAAGACAAGACACAGCGGAGAAGGCGTGTGGAGGTGAAGGTGGAGACTGGAGGTGCCACACAGAGCCAAGGGACACTGGGGCCACCAGAAGAGGCAAGGACAGACCCTCCCCTGAGCCTCAGGGGAAGCCTGGCCCTGCCAACCCCTCATTGTGAACTTCTGGCTTCCAGGACAGTGAGAGGGTAAACTTCAGTTGTTTCAAATCTCCCAGCTGTGGCAATCTGTCTGGCGATCCCAGGAAACTAACAGCGGCGGGCAGGAGGGGCACCTGTGTGTATCCTGCCTCTGCCCCCCCCATGGGGAAGAAAAGACACGCGCCAAGGAAGAGCTCGAGACTCCTGCTGCCGAGCCCCGGGCCGACGCTGGGAAGACGTCCCAGGAGAAGGAGGGGAGCGAAAACTCAAGGAGTTTGGGGTAAAATTCCAGAGCCTCCTTCTGAAACCCTGATGCTGAATATTCAGAACTGCTTGTCCCACGCAGGGGTTCGGCACGTCCCTGGTGGTGTTGTTGTTACGTCTGTGGACTGCCGACTGACCTGAAATCACAGTGTTGACTCTGTGGGCCTCGTTCTGTGGAACCCAGAAGCCACGAGAGAAGAAAGGGCTGGATCCAGGCAGCAGGCAGCTCCAACTGCACATGCGCTGCTCCATGTGCCGGCCTCTGAGGTACCGTGGCTGCAGGACAAAGACCAGGTGGCCTGTGGAGCTGCCCGGCTGGGCCAGGCAGGCACCCTGAACTAAAAAATCCTCTCAGTTGGTGTGGTGGCATGCGCCTGTAAATCCAGTATTTGGGAGACTGAAACAGGAGGATCACAGGTTCGAGGCCAGCCTCAGCAACTTGGTGAGATCCTGTTTCAAAATTAGATAAAAAGCCGGGCGTGGTGGCACACGTTTGTAATCCTAGTACTTGGGAGGCTGAGACCGAAGGAACTGGGTTCACGGCCAGCCTCAGCTACTTAGTGAGGCCCTCCACAACTTCGTGAGACCCGGTTTCAAAATAAAGTATAAAAAAATAGGGCCGGGGGTGTAGCACGGAGGTAGAACGCCCCTGGGTTCAATCCCTGGTACCGAAAAAAAATATTAGAAAAAGAAAAAAAGAAGAAGGTCTGGGATTTAGCTCAGAGGTAGGATGCCCCTGGGTTCAATCCCCAGTACCAGAAAAAAAAAAAAATGGTCTCTGTGAAGCACACAAGGGGATACCCTGCTTCCAAGCCATCCTGCTTTGGGTTCTCTCCCTAGCAACAAATTTCTATTTTTTTGAAAATGTGAATAATTTCAAACAAAAGCAGCAATAGAGCTATACATGAACACTGCCGCGCATGAAAAATGTCCTCGTCGTTAGAAGAGCTGTTTCCAAGCATTGTATTGCTGGGAGCCATTTGATTAGGTTACAATACAACAGAAACAACATTTAGGGAAAGCACAAATTCAATAACCACGCAGCCCAGGAAACAGCAAGGGTCAGGCAGCAGGACTCGGACAGCCAGGCCCTGGGCACCTAGCTGGAGCCACAAAAGTGTCCACAAAATGAGGGGTCGCAGTCAGAGCGTCAAAATCACCGAGCCCTGCACCTGGCCAAAGACAGGGGTCCTGACCAGGGTGTGTGGGGACAGCTCTGTGCTCCGCGGGCCCCACCCACAGTCTCCACTACAGCTGCATCGCCATCCTCTCCTCCCTGCGCCCTCCCTGACTGCCCCCGGTCTCTCTTGGACCACCTTCCGGTCTTCTGGAAAAAAATATCTCCAGGTCTGCATCCCAGGCTTGTCCCGGAGGACCAACTCTCCATCCCATGTCAAGAACTCCATCCTTCCTCAGCGTCTTGGGCATTCTGAACTCTCCCTCCTGGGAGTGGTCCTCAGGTATGGTGTTGTTCGTATCTCCTGGGGTATGTGTCTTCCCAGGAACACAGTCTCCTGATGGTGTCTTGGGCTTTTCTCAGAGTTTCTTTCTGTTGGTTGCAATTTTAGTTTGCAACTTTCATGGACATTGTGCCCCCCACACACACACACACCCCGCCTGACTGCAATGGCCCAGCCTGGCCCTGGGGAAGCATGTGGGCTCCAAAATCTTGCCCGCCGCTCCACTGGTCCCTTTGTGGGCCCCCTGAACCGTCTGCTCAGCCCCATGACCCCACTCCCGGCCTACAGTTTGCCTCTTGCTGTGAGCATGGTTTCCTCCTCTTCTTTAAACAGCTTCCCTATGACACCCGTGTTAGGAGCAGGGGAAAGGCTTACCCCCAGGTCCACACCCCCATCTGGGCTTGGAAGCCTAGCCAGCTCTCCAGTGCACAGGTAGAGGTCCGCCTGTGTTTTAGTCAAAGGCAGCTCCTCTGAGTTGTCTTCATTAATCTGAGCTCTGTCCTCTGAAGCCACCGAGGAAAAGCTCCCGTCCTCTTCTGGGTAGAGTCCTCCCAGCCCGTGATGACTGCTGGACCCCGCCTTTCCCGGCCACACACCCCCGCTCTGCCCAAAGCATGAAACCCTTCACGAGCTGCACATCTTCCTGGGTGCACTCCTCTGTGCCAGCTGACACTTAATCCTCTTTTTTTTTTTTTCAGTACCGGGGATTGAACCCAGGGGCATTCTACCACCGGGCTACATCCCCAGCCCTATTTTTTATTCTTTATTTTGAAACAGGGTCTCGCTAAGTTGCAGAGGCCTCACTAAGTAGCTGAGGCTGGCCGCGAACCCGGATCCTCCGGTCTCAGCCTCCCAAGTACTGGGATTACAAGTGTGCGCCACCACGCCCGGCTCACTTAATCCTCTTGATGGGATTTTCAGTGGCTCCTTTCCATTGACACCTCCATCAAGACTCCTAAGTTCACTGCCAAATTGTGTCATATACCAAGAGCTGGCATCCACCGCCCGCCAGCTGCCCTAAGACACCCCCGAGGGGTGACCACCAGCCCTTACCGGAATATCCCGGATAGAGAGAGCTCTCATACTCCCCCAGTTCTCAGGCCACTGGGCAAACGTGGAACGCATTAGATTTTTCTGTTACTGAATCCAAATCTGCTTCAAACTACAGATGGATGGATGTACCAGGGTGTCTGTTCCACCGCCATTCCTTCTAACTGGAAAGCAGGCCATGGGGGGCAGTGTACCAAGCGTTGAGTTCCGAATGATGAAAGGAATAAATAAAGCATGTGCCTGTGTGTAAGCACACCGAGAAAGGGAAAGACCTGGGCGGCCTCCTCCACCCACTCACAGCGGCTCCCTCTCTGAGGAGACCAGAAGGGTCCAGCAGCACGAAGCAGGTTTCAGGCCGTTTCATACACAGTTGCCTCTGCAAAGTGTGGCCTTCTGCACTGAGCATGTGCTACTCCTGTAACTTATAAAGATGAAGGAAAACATTCCCAAAGGCCCCGCGCAGACGAAGAGTCATTCCAACAGCCCAGTGTGTGTTTGTGCCTGTGGACCTGTGCTGAGTGCTACGTGTCCACGCTCACAGAGCCCCGAAACAGCTTCTGCAGTGGGACCTGTCCCACCCCTCAAGGCAGAAGCACAGAGAGGACAACAGGTTTGCCCAGGCCACACAGCAAAAAGAGTACAGACTAAGGCTGGCGTCCCAGGTGTCCAAACCCAAGGCCACAGGAACCCCTGCAGACAGTGCTCAACCCGAGTACAAGAAGCCATCGAGGGTGCAGCCAGCTGCCCTGCATGGAGCCACCCCCAAAAGGGATCCACGTGGGCCCTGAGGCCAAACAGCCGCACCACATCAGCTCTGCTCACGTGGCCCAACACAGTGCCTGATGGCAGAATGTGCCGGAACAAAGTCCACATACGCACTGACTCGGGCATTAGCCTGGTGTCTGAATTCCTGCTGCTCCTGAATCCGGGCTGTATTGCTTGTGCTGCTTTGATCAAGATTGTTAATCCTCGAGGTCTCTGTTTTCTCGTCTCTCAAACAAACCTCACGAGATTGTTCTGGGATCAAGTGGGAAGGAGTGTGCGGAAGACCCGGCGCCCGAGCTCTTGAGTGTCCAGCAATGGGTTTGTAACGGGGTTGCTACAGGTACACCTTACTGCTGAGGACGAGTTGAAGGGTCACTGCCTTTTAGGGACAGGGAAAGCCTGAAGCCCCACGCCCCAGAGCAGCCCCCAGGTGGCACAGAGGGCGGAGCCAAGCAAGTCCCACGTGTCTGCCCTGTCTGCTCCACTAGAACTTCACAGGCCACGAGAGTTCCATCCACAAGGTTCTACTTGACATTCAACATGGGCCACACCTGCTCTGTCCACCCTAATGCCAAATGGAGACCGATCTGGTGCAAGGGCGCCCCCTGCAGGCTTCCTGGAGAACCCGGCCTCCACCTGGCTGGGCCAGACCCTCCCCTGCAGGGATCCCGGCCACACCCACCCTCCGCCCCTTTCCTAGCGGCCTCCCAAAGCAAGTCCCAGCCCAGGCCCCTTCTCAGGTGGACTTGAACATTCCTGCACAGAACATTCCGGACGCCGGTTATAAATGCTGCATCTGGCTTGCCGAGTTAATTAACAGAATTAAAATAATGGTAAAAAAACAAAACAAGCTAGCACCGCTCACCATGGCAGCAGCAAGAGGGAAATAAAGCCCTTCGAAATGCCAAACAAGACGAGAGTGAACCTATTTATCAGCGTCTAATTAAATACCCCATGCCTTTGGAAAATAAATTTCCATAATTCTTTCCTCAATTAGACCAATAAACTGCTACTTAAGTGTTTTTCTCTTAAAAGTTTCCCTAATTCCTCACTCTCAGCTCTTGAAACTCAATGCCTACATTCAGAAACGCCAGAAGCCAGAGCCGAGGTTTTCCATCCTGTCTGTCTGTCCTCCTGTCCATCTCCACCCTTCCCTCTCCTCTGGCTCAGCCCATGGCCGAGCCTGTCTGTGGCTCAAGGGGCCCTGGTAGGAGAAGGCCTGGGTGCCAGGCCTCCCCACCCCCACCAACCAACTGGGGGACATCGTGAAACATGAGTCACCAAGGAAATGGGACCTTGCACCCAGGCCTGCTGCAAGGACCCAGGGCCGTGTGAGAGATACCCAAAGTGTCCTGCAAACCAGATGCATTCTACAAAATCCAAATTGTCCTTAGGCTGCAGGCAGCTCCGCCTCACCCTGCACCCCCACCTGCCTGCCCCCGGGCTCAGAAAGGCCTGCGCTCCAGGGGAAAACAGCAGCAGGGCTTTGGAATCAGACCCACAGGCCTGGCTCGCACTGTGTACCTGTCCTCCCCTCCTGAATCGCCTGTCTGCAGAATGGGACTCCCTGTCACTCCCAGCTTGGCATCGCCTGCTAGGGCAGCACCTGGGACACTCTAGTGGCCCCACAGCTAAGTCTGTGTCCCCAGGAAGCGCACCTCAGAGTGGTCCCCACACGGAGACCCAGCGCAACAGGTAGACTGGCCTCCTGATGCCTCTCACCCTCTGCTGCTGCCAGAGAAAGACGTAGGAACCCATATTGATGAGGATACTTTAATTGCCAGCTTTGATGCATCTTTCCAATATCCTAAAACCCCTAATGAAGATGTGTATAAGATTAACACATGCAATTAGAAAGAGAGGGTTTTTTGTTTCGTTCCATACAGAATCAGCTTCTTATTGCACTTATTTATAATACCTTCACATTTTCAAAGTCAAGGAACACAGAACGGGAACACAGCACGCTAGCGCACATCTCAAGTTATTATCTTTGCAGGAAAATGAGGACAAACTACAAGATAAATTTTAGTGCCCATCAAACAGTGAAAATCTGCAAGAAACAGAAAAATATCCCCAAGTTTGTGTTCACCGCCAGCCCTCTTAAGTTGGTTTCATAAACCCTCTGTGATCTTCAAGGATATAGGATAGTCTCCTGGGCAGCACTTTTGGCACGAAATGACATCGTTTCAGGACTCTGTCATGCAAGAGTCTCAGCATTTTTTCACGGTCCTGACTGTCAGAAGGTCGGGCAGCAGAGAAGCCTGGCACCAGAGCATCTTCATTCATGGGTGGGCTGGGGAAGGACCCCGGGTGTGGTGTGGCCTGGGAGCTGGCCACCAGGAGCAGCTGCGGTAACTTCCCCTGGCCAGGAGCCCAGGACTGGTCCACAGACCATGCCCTTGACCAGCCAGCTTCAAAGAAAGGATGTCTTTTGCCTTATGTGTTGCCCACCATGGCCAGAAGTGTGGAGGGCACTGCTTCTAAACACAAATGAAGTACCAGTCCAAAACTCACAGAAAGCCCAGGCCAAACAAGTAGGCTGGACTTCTGGCCCCTGCAACTGGACAGAGATCTTTTAGCCAGCCATCCCCTCAGAGACAGTTTGGCAAGCTCATGAGCACAGGGTGCATGACTTGTCCCTCCCAAGAGGCACATCCCAGCACTAAGAGCCACTGCATGTACATGTTTGACCCTGGGCCCATGGACACAGCTGGGCACCCACCAGGCAATGCACAGGCCACAGAGGGCATTTAGTGACCCTTTGACATTCAGAACCAAACACAAGACAGACTCACACATGTAAGAGACAATGTGCTATTAGCTCTATACCTACAAGGCCCAGAGTCACCAGAAAGGGGGTGGGGAGACAGATGGAGGAAGAGACAGAGAAGGGAAGGAGAGACCAAGGGAAGGAAGAAAGAGGGGAGGAAGGGCAGGAAGAAGGCCATGACCCATCTTTGAAACAACCAAGCCAAGAGAAAAAAAAACAACCTGAAGCTAGAAGTTTCCCAAATGCCACCTCACACTTAGGGGAGTCAAGACCTGGAACTTGGGGTCTCCAGCAAGACCAAAAAGAAAACTGTTGGGAACCCCAGCAAGCTCGGCTGCTTCTCCGGCCAGCACAGGCAGACAGGTCACCCACATCTCTGAGGTCGGGCAGGTTGCCAACAGGGAACCACAGACAGCTGCCACCTCCGCTTGGCCCAGAGAATCATCCTGGCCAGACACTCACCCCTCCTGTTTGGGGCGGGAGCAGCGTCTTCTAGGGGTTCACACTGACCAGGGACTTCTGCCAGCCCCACTCCCTCCAACAGGCCAGGGAACAGCAGCGGTTGGAGTCCCAGCCGCCCACAGCTGTCTGGGTGACCATCCGCCCACTCTGGTCCTCTGTTTCCTCACCCGGGAAGCAGAAGGTGAATTTCCCTTGCTTCGCTGAGTTCTATGAGTGTAAAACTAGGCAGCATGAAGAATGCCTTGTTTTTTTTTTGTTTGTTTGTTTGTTTGTTTTTTTTTGCAGTACCGGGGATTGAACCCAGGGGCGTTCTACCTCCGCGCTAAACCCCCGGCCCTATTTTTTTATACTTTATTTTGAAACCGGGTCTCACAAAGTTGCGGAGGGCCTCACTAAGTAGAGAAAGAGAGAGAGAGACAGAGAGAGAGAGAGAGAGAGAGAGAAAGCTGAGGCTGGCCGCGAACCCGGATCCTCCGGTCTCCGCCTCCCAAAGTACTGGGATTACAAGTGTGCGCCACCAGGCCCGGTGAAGAATGCCTTGTTAATGGCCAAGGGTGGTATAAGTAAATGCAGCATCGTATCCAAAAACAAGTGAGAGACCGCCTCCAGCTAAGCCAACACTGCAGACCAGATCTGCCTAAAAATTGCCCGAAAAGATAACCTGGAAATGCTGGATAGTGCATACAAGTAATCTTTCTTTTTTTTTTTTTTTGCGGTACTGGGGATTGAACCCAGAGAGCATTCTACCTCCGAACTACACCCCCAGCCCATTTTTTATTCTTTATTTTGAAACAGACTCTCACTAAGTTGCAGAGGGCCTCACTAAGTAGCTGAGGCTAGCCGGGAACCTGCGGTCCTCCTGTCTCAGCCTCCCAAGTACTGGGATTACAAGCGTGAGCCACCACGCCCAGCTACAAGTAATCTTTCAATATGCCTCTGTGCTCACAAGAAACTAAGAAAGACTCTCAGGGACAAATGCAGAAGGGAGCTGGTCCAGAGAGGGGCATTGGTTAGTGTTGGGCCTTCATGTCTCTGTGGGACTAAGTTGGAGCCGGTACAAAGCCCGCACCCAAGGCTACCTCAGTGACTAGGAGATAAATCACCACGGGCAGGGGGAATCAAAGAAATATGTCTCTTCCAACCTGGGCTCTAGGCAGGAGGAAATGTTTCCCATAAAAATGCAGAACCATGGTGCTGTGATTTGGGGATTTAAATGTACACTACTATGTGGTGTGGGAAACCCCACATAGAAAATTAGCTTAGAGTAGTCTGTGATGGTTAGTCTGGATTGTCAACTGTATCATGAAACACCTAAGATTATGTGACTTTGGGTGTGTTGATGAGATGATTGGCTTATGTAATGGCAGACTGAAGGGGGAATCCTGCTCTGAATGCAGGCAGCACGGTTCTGAAGGGCACAGGACTTGGATCAAAGAAGGAAAAAGCCACATGAAGGCATGTGTAGTTCTTCCTGAAGAAAGCGCATCTGCTCTTGTCTGAGATATCGGCCTTCAGCTCTTCAAACTGGACCTTCACCATCATTTCTCCAGAGAGCTTTCTGGCCTTTCCATCTTAGACTGGGACTGAATTAGTGGTCGCTCCAATTCTGAGACTCCAGCTCTTGGACCATTCGACCAGCTGCTGGTTCCTCCGGCTTTCCACATGCAGGCGGCCATTTGGGACTACAGCGCTTTGTAAACTGATCCGATAAATCCCCTTTTACCATATACATGTCCAGTGAGTTCTGTTACTCTAGTAAACTCTGACTAATTCATAGCCGCAAGTAAGTAGTGCCCTGGAGCGCCTGGCAGAAGCAAAGGGAAAGGACTCTCCCCAGACCCAGGCTTCCCAGCATTCTCACAAATAAAGCCCCCTAAACCACAACTGCAGAATGCATAAGGGAGCAAGTTACCATGAGTGAAACCCAATGCACAAGGGAACAAGTTACCATGAGTGAAACCCAATGCACGAGGGAACAAGTTACCATGAGTGAAACCCATGGAAACAAACTTTAGAATTTGGTTCCCAAGGGCTTCAGGTGGGGAACCATGAAATACAAATATAAAACCTATATAGTAGATATTTTTTATCCAATAAGAGATGTGTCAGGAGAAGGGCACAGGCAACTATGTTCCACAGAGCAGCTGAAACTCCCCAGTGAGAGCAGATGGCACATGCTCTCTGGTCCAGAACCCATAGGTTCATCCTGCTGGGTTCCTAGCTACCTCAGGTAAAGATAAAGACGGCCCAGATAAAGTCCAAGCAATGGACAGTCCTGTCACTTCTAAGATGGAATTGAAAACATGAAGAAAGAGCAAGATGTTATCCAGGCAAGATTTGGAGAGAATCACGCAGAACTTCTAGAAGCAGAGAACATAATTACTAGAATAAACATAATGATGGGCTAAATAAGAGACTAAACATAGTTAAAGAGAAAATTAGTGAGCTAAAAGGTCGATCTGAGGGAGTCTCCCAGACAGACCAAGAGATGGACAATATGAAAGGGAGATAAGAAATATGAGAATAGAATGAGACCGTCTATACCTAATGGAAGTTCCAGAGGAGAGAATGGGGGAGAGAAATTGCCAACATTTTCCATAATTGATGGAACATATGAATTCTCAAATTTAAGAATTATATCAGATGGGCATGGTGGCGCACACTTGTAATCCCAGTACTTAGGAGGCTGAGACAGGAGGGTCGCAGGTTCAAGACCAGCCTCAGCAACTTAGTGAGGCTCTTTTTCAAAATAAAAGACTAAAATAGGGCTGGGGGTATAACTTGGAGGTAGAATGCCCCTGTATTCCATTCACAGTACCACAAAATAATAATAATAATAATAATAATAATAATTACATCATATCCCAAACAGAATCAATGAAAACAAATGCACAATGAGACACATACTGAAACTGTTGAACATCAGAGACAATGGGAAGATCTTACAAAGGGCCAGAGAAAAGGGAAAGACCACCCACAAAGTAAGGACAGTTATGACAGTGGCCGACTCTCCCCGGCGACACCTGAAGGTATGAAAGAAGGAGTTGCATTTTCTAAGGGTTGAAGGGAGTAACTGGCTGCCTCGGTTTTACATCCAGCCAAATCTTATTTCTGGATGAGGGAGAAACAAAGTTGCGTAGAAGCAAACACAACTGAGAAAAAGTGGGCACCTGCGGATTCTCATTAAACATACTCCTAAAGGATTTACTTCAGGAAAAAGGAAAATTCTCCCTGAGGAGAGCTCCAAGATGTAGGAAGGAAGGAGAAGTACCCCCACCTCGAAAAAGGTAAACGTGTTGATAAGCATAAGCAAACATCAATACACAAAACAATACAAATGACTGATTTGAGACGTGTAAATAAAGTAGCAGAGAATAGATGGAAAAGGAGGGAGGTGAGGCGCAGCAGGACCCCACTGCTGGACAGAGGAGGTGAGGCAGACAGCTGACCTCATGCCAGTGTGTGCTGCCTGCGTACCAGCTGAACATTTGGATATTATATTATTTTGTTCAAATATGTCAGAACACAGTTTTAAAAGAAAGAAAGATCGCCGGGTGTGGTGGGGCATGCCTATAATCCCAGCCCTTAGGAGGTTGAGACAGGAAGATGGCAGGTTCGAGGCCAGCCTCAGCAACTCAATGAGGCCCTCCACAACTTAGTGAGATCCTGTTTCAAAATATAAAATGGTCTGGGGGTGTAGCTCAGAGATAGAATGCCCCCTGCATTCAATCCCCACTACAAAAAAGAAAAATAAGAAGATAGATCACATAAAGAAAAAGAATTAAAGGGAAAAGGCATTGTAGACACAAATGAGACAGACCTTGGGCAGTCAAAGAGAGGACAGGACAGGAGACTCCCTTGCAGTCCTCACACCCACCTTCCCAGTGAGGAGGCATCAGTGGGGTCGGGCACTACCTGGCCTCTGCCCTCAGGCCTGCCAAAGGGCGCCCTGGGCTGAAGAAAGGACAAGCTGACTGTGGCCCATCCATGCCACTAGAGAGGACCAAAGTTCTGACGCAGGCTTCCACGTGGAGGAACTCCGACAGCAGGTCACTCAGTGAAAGAAGCCAGTAACTTACTGGTTGATACGGAATGTCCAGAACAGGTGACTCCGTGGGGACAGGAAGACAGGAAGCAGATGCGTGGTTCCCAGGAGCTGCCAGGGGAGGGACTGCCTGATGGGTGCGGGTCTCCAGTGGGATGATAAAATGCATTGGTTCCTGATAGAGGTGGGGTGTGTGGCATTGCAAATGTACAAGAAGGCACTGAATCAGTCACCTTCAAATAATGAAGTTGGTGGTATATAATTTAATTTGGTTGAAAAAAATGAACAGAAGACCCTGAGGGATGAGGGAGGTTGTCAGTCCCCCCCCCTCCTGGGACCCTGGACTGGAGGGCAGTGTCAGGGTCCTTTACCCCAAATTCCAGTCAGAGATTGCACCCAAGAGGCAGGGGCTGGGGGAGGAGGCAGAGAAAATGTGGAGGAGGCAGAAGGAGAGTTAATACAGCACGGGGGACAGACGCCACCTCCCCTCGGGGCCTCTGTCCCCAAGAGCCACCTCCTAGTTTCCTCATTTCACGGTGTTTAAGTGTGCCCTACTATGACAGGGAAGCTTTTTCAATTAAAAGTCTCTTTAAATGGGTTTTTCCTTTCTAGCTCCATCCAGAAACGACCTGCCCCCACCCTGGGCTTGAGAGGAGCAACTTGAAAAATCAAAATTACAACCCACCCTTCCGGGGCTCTCCAGCCCTCCCGGCCCCACACACGTGTGCGTGCTTTTGGCTTTCCCTCCCCTGCACTTAAAATCCTGATGCTCTGTGGTCTCAGAAGACAGATTAGTTTTGGTCAAATCATATGAATTCATTTCTTATTTCATTGCCCCTTCTCTCTTTGATGAACTAGACTCCCGACGTGGGCAGGTGGAAGAATCCAGTTGGTTGGGACCCCCGAGTCAAGCCTGTGGCCAGGGGACCCCGGAATATTAATGACATGGAATGGGGGGGATTCCTCCACATGGTAAAGCAGAGGGCCCAGGCAGCATCGGGGCAGACCTGGCGGTCTTCTGTAACCTAATGAAGCCCAGTCTCACCCAGGTGGGTGTCACTGTCCGAGGTCTTCAGTCTGGCCTGACCCTAGATCCTGTGAAATGGTGTCATCACAGACAGGCAACCCCTGGGGAATGCAGGACCCCAGCCGGAAGCAGGGCAGGTTCCTGGAGTCACCCCACTGGGAAGAGTGAGGGCTGCCTGGGTCTGGAGGAGGCGGAGTCCCGAGAGGGTCTTTAGCCGCGCAGCTGGGGCAGAAGCAGGCGGGCATGGACGGGGCAGCAAGCCAGGCAGGGCTGTAAGCCTGAAGCTTAATGGAATACAAGTACACTCATCTGCTCAGTATTTTTTTTTTGTGCATATCATGTAACAAGATCATTAAAAATAACCTGTGGGATTTATTTTGACTTTCAAGAAGCCCTCTTTAAAGGCTACTGAGAGGAGAACTTCCTCATGGGAGGTTAACCGTAAGATCTTTTCATATATTAAAAACTGATTTAGAGTTAGGGATGAATGGTGACTCTCCGTGCTTAACTGGAAAGAGGTTAATTGTGGGGAGTTCGGAGAAATCGGAAGGAGGTCAGGTGTGGGTTTTTTTTTTTCCTCCTCTGTGGCCATTAACAGTTGGTCACATCACAAGCAAGGCGCACTGGTTTGGCAGACAGGGAGACGAGGGTTCGCAGAGGACTCTAGAAGGATCTCAGAACCTGGCACAACACCACCAATACGCCTAACACAACTGGACTGTACGCTCAAAAATAGGAAAGATGGTAGCTTCTTTATTATGTGTATCTTACCAAATTTTAATTAATTCTAGGAGAATATTTGGAAGGAAGCCATGGTCAAGATGAGCCTTCTAAAGGTATCACTGTCTGCCTCATCTCCTCAAATCCACCCTCTCCTCCTCAGATCCACCTTCACCTCTTCAGATCCACCCTCTCCTCCTCAAATCCCTCCCCTCCTCCTCAGATCCCTGCTCTCCTCCTCAGATCCCTACTGTCCTCCTCAGATCCATCTTCACCTTCTTAGATCCACCCTCTCCTCCTCAGATCCCCCCTCTCTTCCTCAGATCCACCCTCACCTCCTTTCCTCGCCAGTAGTTGACTCTGTCTCGGCTTACTCAGGACGTCCCTGGTTTAAGCACTAAAAGTCCCTTATCCCTGGAGCTCCCTCAGTCCCCAGCAAACCAGTGCAGCTGACACCCTTTCACTGGGCCGCCTTCCTCAGTATTGCCATCCTCAGCCCCACTGGGTCCCCTGCCACACATCCCCAAGGTCCTGATACCGTCAATGCAGCCATTGCCCCGGGGTCAAGTTTGGGATCTTTCTGGGTTGGTACTGGTGCCTCTCCCTTCTTCTCCCTCCCATCTTGGTCTTCTCAGCCAAGAAGTGACAAACTTGGGGGCCCTACCCTCCCTCTCTGCAGGACTGAGTGTGTGCTCCTCTACCTGGACATTGCCAGCTCACAGGAGAACGTTGGGTCTCTGCTAACTTCCACTGGTTGTTTTGCAAATACCCCAACTCAAATCAGAAGGCTCCTGAAGAGTGCATCCCAGGACAGGCCCCTCTCTCTCTGACTCAGAGTGCCACCGTGGGGGTGGGGGCAGGCGCCCCTCCTGCAGTGGGATTTGGTAGAAAAACTGGCCAAGGAAAGTGACTACGCCCTGGGCACCCCCTGGCCTCCTGACTTCTTGTGGGCATAGAGATTGAACTGCCCCCGGGTGGCCACCCACTCTGTCCCCTGGGCTGCATGCTTGTGGGTCAGGGCCCACTGTCACCCCACCCCACCACTCCTGGTGAAATGTGTCATCCTCCATGCTTCTATCACAGTGGGGACCTCTCCCACCCACCCAGAGTAGGCCCAGCGCTGTGACAGTGGCTCTGGCCCCTCACCAGCCACCTCTCCAATGGAACATGCCACCGCTGGGTCTTCCTGTCTCGTGAGGACACGCGCTCTCACACGCCCACTTCCCTGGGCCCTCGCGCCTTCCTCCCTTGTCTGCCACGATGACTCTGGCATTGCTTCCTCAATGGGCCTGGGCCATCGCTCTCCAAGTCTCCGGAGCCACCTGGGACCATCTGAGTGGTATATTCCATCGTCCCCCAAGGGCCCTGCCAGCGTGGTGATGCCTATATCCTGAGGGCTCACATATTGTAGAGTGCCCCTCTTCCAGCTGTAGGTGCCACCCCTGAGCACCCAGCCCCATGCTGCATCCCCCGGCTCCTGACAGGACAGGTGGACTGGCCCTGCAGCCTCGTGGGGTACAGCCCTCCTGGGGTCAGCAGGGAGGCTTGGCCACATTCTGAGGGAGGTACACAGTGTCTTGCAGGGCAGGACTCCCTGAATCATTTTCAGGTGGGGTGGAAAGGAAGCTCTGAAGCCAAGATGGCCTTCAGAGAGGTGGGCCATCGGTGTGGATCTCTCCCTCCTCTTCTGAGAGCCGCCATGTCCTCCAGAGCCGCTGCACACGGGCCCTGAGAGCAGTGTCCAAGCTAATCGGAGCAAATGGAGTTCCAGGTTGTTTCTAATGAAATTATGGGATTCCCTGTGTTCGCTGGAAGAAGTTAATTCTGAAAGATGGTGCTCATCTGCTTGTTCTTTACAGGGAACTGCATTACTCCCGGGTGTAATACCGGCACTGCCCACACCTGTGCACCCTGACAGCTGGAGGCGGCACAGGTGACCTCTGGGCCCCCCGCTGGCCCTTCTGCCTCCCCGGCTCCTGCTGAGCCCAGCACTTCCTTCCTCTCCTGCCTGTGGGTGGACAGTTCTGGGAAATGGACCACTGTGGGCCCACCTCAGCACCCATCCCTCACAGGGGTCCTCCACCACACCACACCCTTCCTGCTAGCCCTTCGGAGCCAGGGGGATACCATCCCTTTTTTCCAGATGAGCAAACCGAGCCTAAGACTGGACAGGGACTACCAGAGTGGCACAGGTAAGGCCAGCACTTACCTGTGCAGAGGGCCCTGTGCGCGTCCACATTCACAGATGGGAGGGGATGGGAAAGAGCTGGAAAAGTGGCCCCGGTCAGTGGCATGGGGTGAGACTCTGCTCACAGCCTTGGGGGGGGGGGGACACAGA
>PVJS01004381.1:0-69437 GCA_004027185.1 Glis glis
TACCAGGGATTGAACCCAGGGGCGTTCTACCTCCGCGCTACACCCCCGGCCCTATTTTTTATACTTTATTTTGAAACCGGGTCTCACGAAGTTGCGGAGAGCCTCACTAAGTAGAGAGAGAGAGACAGAGAGAGAGAGAGAGAGAGAGACAGAGAGAGACAGAGAGAGAGAGAGAGAGAGAGAGCTGAGGCTGGCCACGAACCCGGATCCTCCGGTCTCTGCCTCCCAAAGTACTGGGATTACAAGCGTGCGCCACCACGCCCGGCACCAGGCACCATTTTTATTCAGAGCAGCTCAGCAACTTCTCAGAGCAAAGGCAAGAACCAAAAAGAATACCAAGGGTTTCTTTTCCATGGTCACTCACAGTTTCCCTTTGTACCTCTTCTCTCTGAACATTCAACCCTTTGAAGTTGCTTCTCTGTTTTGACCACCAGCTAAAAAGGAGAACTTGTGGGGTGATGAACACACTCCTTTCTGTCCTATTATTAATCCCCCCACCCTCTCTTAATTTAGAGAACACAGAGGTCAAGATCCTTTCCCTTCTCTAATAAAGAAACCGAGGCTCTGCTAATTAGGAAAAACAGCTGGGACTGGAATCCCCTTGCCTGTTTGCTCTCTCTGATTCTGGTTCCATGCTGTGAGGAGCACAGCCCTGCTCTCTCCCTCTCTCTGCTTCCTGCTACCATGCCCTTAGATCTGCAGACCCTGGCTTCACATGGACTGAACCCCAAATCTCCAAGCACTATGAGCAAATAAATCTTCCTTCCTCTAAGTTGTGTGGTCAGTTGTTTAGGATTACATCAGTGAGAATGTTGGCTGAGACATAACAGCAAAAAAACAAATAACCCAATTTAAAAATGTAAAAACAGATTATGTCAGCAGACAACTGACTAGAGGTACCCCATATGCTTCCCTCCACAACAAAGAACCAAAAAATAAAGAAGAGAGAGAAAAAGAAAAGAAAAAGAAGGCATAAGAGGAAGAAGAAAGAAAGATCAAACAACAGCTATTCACTGGAGTATTTGAAGCAAAGCATCAGAATTCAGTGGGAGAGATGGCACAAAGGAGGGAGATACATCATGGCCTCATCAAGAAGGGAACTAAGCACACGCATCTGCCATTCCACGTTTCCTTCTCTCAAGATCAACCCTGAACTGAGAGAGACTTTGCTTGATGGGGGAAAGGGTCAGTAGAGGGTCCCTGGTGGTCCCCACTCATGCCAGACACCTGAGTACTCGCTGCTGAAGGACCCAGTGACCCTCACAGGCCCTAAGCCCATTTAGGGAACTGCTTGGCTACCATACTGCTGCATCTCCCCAGAGAAACATCCTAGCCCACATGTGCCTGCCCTCCAGGCTTCTTCTGCAAGATGCTATCTTGAGACCTGCTTAACCAGGGTGTTGTGAGGCAGCTGGCCCCCAGCAGCTCCATCAGTCCAGACCTGCCAGCCAGCCAAGAGGCTTTGCCCATCCTCCCAAGCCCCAGGAAGCACCTGCACAGCCCACAAGTGGCTCAGTCTGCAGATGCCCCCAGAAAACATGCAGCCCCACCCATCCTCCCATTGCCCCAGAAGCAGCCAGGCCCTGCCCCCGCTCCTGGGTTGTTTTTGTAAGTTTGGCCAAAGGAATGCCTGAGAAGCAAATGCTCAGGCCTGCTCACCCACCCTCAGCCCCTGGGAGCAGTGAGGCTCGCTGTGCAGGCCGGCTCCCAGAGGTCCTGTTAAGTCACCCATGCAGTCCTTGAACACTGACAGGTGCCTCATTTGGGCCCATTGGTATGGTCCGGCCTCTGTGTAAGTCTCAGACACTGACAAGTACCACAGGTCACTACTGGGCATGTCATGTTACACCCACCAGGGCCCACCAGGATGGCCCATGGAAATCCCTCATATGCAGCTGGGCACAGTACACCCAGAGCTGCCAGGGAACTTGCCCCGCCTAAGGAAGCTGTATCCTACCTGGCAGCACAGTCCCACAACTCCTGCAGTCCAGACCACTGAGACACCCATAGACATTGCCAACACTGATTAAGGTTGAAGTAGCTACATGGACACTACACTAGAGTGCCCACTACAATAAAGCCAATGCAGCATACCCAACCAACACCCTAGGACACACCACTAGCAGAAAGTCTTTTACTAAGAAAGCTACTCATAAAATTGCTAGGGGCAAATAACCCACCAGAAGCACACATATCAATGTAGGCACATAAGATGCATGAAGAAAACAAGGTGACACGATGCCTCCACACAGTAATTCTCCAGCAATAGACTCCCTAAAAAAAGGACATCAGTGAATTGCCTGACAAAGAATGCAGAAGAATGATTTTTAATTATTATTATTTTTATTTATTTATTGGTGCATTGTAATCATACATCTTGATGGGTTTCAGGGTAGTAGAAGTATACATGCACACATTGGTCAATTAGCCCTCCTCCTTCCCTCCTTCTCATGTTCAGCATAGTAGTTGACTTTGATAAGTTTGTGTATGTACATCCTGTGCATTAGAGTGTTTCCCTCTTCCCCCTTCCCATCTCCCTCAGTTAGGTAGCCTTCTTCACTCATCTAAGGTTTTCTCCGTCTTTGTCTGGAGTCCCTCCTATGCCCTATTCTCCGTAGTTTCCACATATTAGGGAGAGCACCCGACTTTTCACTTTTTGTTACTGACTAATCTCACTTAGCATGATGTTCTCTAATTCCATCCATTTCCCTGAAAATGATGTGATTTTGTTCTTTATGGCTGCATAAAATTCCATTGTGTATATATCCCATAGTTTTGTAATCCATTCATCTGTTGATGGACATCTTGGCTGGTTCCATAGTTTGGCAATTGTGAATTGTGCCGCTATAAACATAAATACGTATGCATTACTCTGGTAGTTTGGTTTCCATTCTTTTGGGTAGATACCTAGAAGTGGTATTGCTGGGTCATATGGTAGGTTCATTCCCAGTCTTCTGAGGATCCTCCACACTGTTTTCTAAAGTGGTCGCACTAATTCGCAATCCCACCAACAGTGTATTAGAGTTCCTATTTCTCCACATCCTCGCCAGCATTTGTTATTGTTTGTGTTTTTAATGACTACCATTCTAATTGGGATTAGGTGAAATCTCAGGGTAGTTTTGATTTGCATCTCTCTGATTGCTAATGATGTTGAACATTTTTTCATACATTTATTGGCCATTTGTATTTCTTCTTCTGTGAAGTGTCTATTTAGTTCACATGCCCATTTTTTGATTGGGTTGTTTGTTTTTTAGCGGTGAGTTTCGTGAGTTCTCTGTATATTCTAGATATAGTCCTCTATCAGAGGAGTAGCTGGCAAAAAAATCTCCCATTCTGTCTGCCCTCTGTTGAGGTTCTTGATACTTTCCTTTGCTGCATAGAAGCTCTTCAGTTTAATGCAATCTCACGTATTGATTCTCTTTTAACTTCTCATGCCTTTGGGGTCTTGTTGAGGAAGTTTTTGCCTGTGCCTATGTGTTGAAGAGTTGGACCTATGCCTTCTTCAAGTAGCTGCAAGGTCTCTAGTCTAATTTCCAGGTCTTTGATCCATCTTGAATTGACTCTTGTGCAGGTGAGAAAGTGGGGTTTATTTCCATTTTTCTACATGTGGTTAACCAGTTTTGCCAAAACCATTTTTTGAAGAGGCCATCTTTTTTTCCAGTGTATGTTTTGGCTCCTTTATCAAAAATCAATTGACTGTAAGTGTGTGGATTTGTTTCTGAGTCTTCTATTCTGCTCCATTGGTCTATGTGTCTGCTTTTGTGCCAATACCATGCTGTTTTTATTACTATGGCTCTGTAGTATAGTTTGAACTCAGGTATTGTGATGCCTCCTGCATGGTTCTTGTTGCTGAGAACTAGTTTGTCTTTTCTGGGTTTTTTGTTGTTCCAAATGAATTTAAGGACTGATTTTTCTATGTCAGTGAAGAATGACCTTGGTAATTTAATGGGTATCGTATTGAATCTGTAGATCACTTTTGGAAGAATGGCCATTTTGATGATATTTTTATTCTGCCTACCCAAGAGCATGGGAGATCTTTCCATCTTCTAAGATCTTCTTCAATTTCTTTTTTCAATGTTCTATAATTTTCCTTGTAGAGGTCTTTCACCTCCTTGGTTAGGTTTATTCCTCAGTATTTTATTGTTTGGGGGGATATAGTGAGCAGAAATGTTTTCTGGGTTTCTTTTTCAGAGGATTTATGTTTGGCATATAGAACAACTTCTGATTTTTTAAGATTGATTTTTTATCCAGACACTTTGCTGAATTTGTTGATTAGTTCTATAAGCCTTTTGATTGAGTTTGTTGGGTCTTCTAAGTATAATATCATGTCATCTGCAAATAGAGATAGTTTCAGTTCTTCTTTTTCTATTTGCACTCCTTTGATTTCCTTCTCTTGCCTTATTGCTCTGGCTAGAGTCTCTAGTACTATATTGAAAAGGAGTGGTGATAGTGGACATTCGCGTCTTGTTCCTGTTTTTAAGGGGAACTCTTGAAGTTTTTCCCCATTCAGTATGATGTTGGCTGTGGGCCTATTGTATATTGCCTTTATGATTTTGAGGTATGTTCCTTCTATTCTGATTCTTTGCAGTGTTTTTATCATGAATGGGTGTTGGATTTTGTCAAATGCTTTTTCAGCGTCTATTGAAATGATCATGTGATTTTTGTTTTTAGTTCTGTTTATGTGGTGGATTACATGGATTGTTTTTCATATGTTGAATCAGCCTTGCATCCCTGGGATGAACCCGACTTGGTCATGGTGTATGATTTTCTTGATGTGGTTTTGAATGCGCATTGCTAATATTTTGTTTAGAAGTTTTGCATCTAAGTTCATCAATGATATAGGCCTGTAGTTTTCTTTTCTTGAGCTGTCTTTACTTTGGTTTGGGTATTAATGTGATGCTGGCTTCATAGAATGTATTTGGGAAATCCCATTTCTTTCTATTTCACAGAATAGATTGAGGAGTATTGGGATTATTTCTTCTATAAAGGTTTTATAAAATTCACCTGGGAAACCATCTGGCCCTGGGCTTTTCTTTGATGGTAGGCTCTTTATTGCTGCTTCAATCTCTTTGATTGCTATTGGTTGGTTTAAATTTTCTATATCTTCTTGATTCAACTTAAGAAGGTTTTACGTGTTTAGAAATTTGTCAATTTTTCTAGGTTTTCCATTTTGTTGGAGTATAGTTTTTCAAAGTAATTTCTGATAATCCTCTGGATTTCCATGCTCGGTGGCAATATCATCCTTTTCATCTCCTATTTTAGTTATTTGGGTTGATTCTCTCTTTCTTTTGGTTAGGTTGGCTAGTGGTTTACCTATCTTGTTTATTTTTTTTTAAAAACCAGCTTTTGGTTTTGTTGATTTTTGTATTTATTTTTATTCTCTACTTCATTGATTTCTGCTCTGATTTTAATAATTTCCTGTCTTCTACTGGCTTTGAGGTTAGAATGTTCCTGTTTTTTAGGGGCTTTGAGGTGTAACATTAGGTTATTTATTTGGTGATTTTCTGTTCCTCTTATGTGAGCACTCAGTGCTGTGAATTTTTCTCTTAATATTGCCTGCCTTCAGTGTCCCAGAGATTTTGATATGTTGTGTTTCTGTTTTCATTTGTCTCTAGAAATTTCTTAATTTCTCCCCTATTTCTTCTGTGAACCATTCCTCATTCAGCAGTGTGGTGGTCAGTCTCCAGGTGTTTATGATGTTTCTCTGGGTCTTCTTATAGTTGATTTCTAGTTTCATTCCATTATGGTCTGAAAAGACGCACAGGATTATATCACATTTTTTTAATTCACTAGTACTCATTTGTGGCCTGGGATATGGTCTATTTTAGAGAAGCTACCATGAGCAGCTGAAAAAATTGAATTCAGCTGTAGTTGGATGGAATATCCTGTATATGTCTAGTAGGTCCATTTGATTTATGGTGTTCATTAGGTCTATGGCATCTTTACTGACCTTTTATCTTGAAGATCGATCTAGTGGTGTGAGAGGTGTGTTGAAGTCTTCCAATATTATTGTTTTGGGATCTATATGTGACTTAATGTTATGAAGAATTTCTTTTATGAAAGTGGTTGCATCTATGTTTGGGGCATAAATGTTGACTACCGTTATATCCTCTTGCTGGATTGCTCCTTTTACCAGTAAGAAATGACCTTCTTTGTCTCTTCTGATAAGTTTAGGTTTGAAGTCTATTTGTCTGATATCATAGTTGCTACTCCTGCTTGTTTTCAAGTTCCATTAGCATGGATTACCTTGCTCCATCCCTTCACCTTTAGTTTGTGAGAATCTTTACTTGTAAGGTGTGTTTCTTGCAGGCAGCATATAGATGGATTATGATTTTTAATCCATTTTGCCCCTTATGTCTTTTCATTGGGGAGTTGAGGCCATTTATATTCAGTGTGATTATTGAGAGATGAGTTTTAATTCCTAACATTTTGAGTTTTAATTTCTATTTGAGATAGTGTTTGTTCTTCTTTGCCTAGTTGTTCATTTGATGGAAATCATTGTTTCTCTGGTTCTAACATTTCTTTATTATTTCTTCTTTGTAATTAATCTCTTTGAGTATTTTCTCTAGTGCTGGTTTGAAAGACATAAAGTCTTTCAGCTTCTGTTTGTTGTGGAAGGTTTTTATTTCCCCATCAAATTTGATAGATATCTTTGCTGGGTAGATAAATCTTGGCTGGAAGTTGTTTTCTTTCAGAGTTTGGAATATGTCGCTCCAGGCCCTCCTGGCTTTCATGAATTGGTTTGAAAAGTCAGGAGTGATTCTTATTGGTTTGCCTCTGAATGTTACTTGGTCTTTTACTCTTGTTGCCTTTAAGATCCTCTCCTTGGCCTCTACATTAGTCAATTTATTTATTATGTGGCATGGTGAACCTCTTCTCTGATCTTGTCTATTGGGGGTTCTATATGTTTCCTGTACCTGTGTGTGGACCTCTTTTTCTATGTTTGGAAAATTTTCTAATATTACTTCTCTGAAAAGATTATTGATTCCCTTGGTTTCACCTTCTATTCCCTCTTCTGTGCCTATTATTCTTAGGTTTGCTCTTTTAAGATTGGCCGCAATCTCTTTAATGTCCAATTCATGCTGTTGAATTGTTTTTTCTAAATTATATACTATGCAGTCAGAGAAGGGAGACCAGGCTCTTCTGCTTTCAAAGAGCTCTCCCTGAGACAGGGCTGAGCATGCTTGGCCCATACTCCACCCCATCTTCCTCCAGTCTCCTTTCAGCCACAGGGTGGTGCCCTCTTTAGGTAGAAGGAAGGTAATGGCCCTGGAGGACAGCAGTTGGTCTCAAGTATTGCCCCTGTCACTGAGCCTTTAGTTGCTGAGGACATAGGGAGAGAATGACCTAAAGAAGTGACACAGATGGGATTATGTGGATGAGGGGAAGTGGGAGAGGAGGAAGAGGACCAAAAGAGTGAGGAAGTATATAAGAAAGAGCCATAGTAGTATAAGAACAGGGAGCCTTTGAAAAGAGGAGAGCGGAGCCGAGCAGGAATGCCATCACTTGTTGCTTCTCCAGGTTTTTTGCTTTTGTCTTTGTTTTTGTGGTGCTGGGGATTGAACCCAGGGGCATTCTACCTCTGAATTATACCCCCAGCCCTTTTTTTGTTTGTCTGTTTTGAAACAGGGTCTCGCTAGGTTACTGAGACCTAGGTAGCTACATTGCTGAGGCTAGCGTTAAACCTGTGATCCTTCTGTCTCAGCCTCCCAAGTACTGGGATTACAGGTGTTCACCACCATGCCTGGCACTTCTCCAGGTTTTTAACTGAGGAATAAAGACTTCTCACAAGTCAAAACTGCAATGGTGGATATTTCTGTTGGCCAACCAAAGTTACTCTACCATGTGGAAACAGCATCAACAGATAGAGTTGAACTCACTTATCCCACCTGGATGAAATTATAAGAATTTCAAATAGGTATTCTTTAAAATTTGGGTGGATTAGCATGGCTTCAAATTTTGGACATAAAGTGAGAATTAATACTTTTATATCTTAGTTTTTAAAGTTTCCACAAACCAAATTTTCACTGAGTGCCACATCTCTTACTCCTGACCTCTTATCCAGCCAAAGCAAAGTGCTTAGCTACTTATTTAACTATCACCAGCCCCAGCACAAGTTACTAGATCCTCATTAACCATATCTTACACTCAGGTCTTTGCTGAATAGTGCTCTTTATAAAGCCCAATGTCAGTCATACTTTTGCTGCATAGTGTTACTCTACACCCAGAATTAATCCCCCTTGTACCACTACCACCAAGAGTCCCCTTCCCAAACATTCTCACACACTCCTTGGATCTGAACCTCATCCACAGCTCTTCTAAATCTGCTTTGTCATCTTATCCATGCTGCAGATACATTCTTTGTCCTGTTTCTCATATTGCTTCTCTTGGGGAGATTTTGCCTAATCGACTAAAAGGTAGGCTCCTTCAGAGCAAGGAATTTATCACGTCCTAGTTATCTTTTTTTTTTTTTTTTCGGTACTGGGGATTGAACCCAGGGGCATTCTACCTCTGAGCTACACCCCTAGCCCTATTTTTTATTCTTTATTTTGAAACAGGATCTCACTAAGTTGCGGAGGGCCTCGCTAAGTAGTTGAGGCTGACCACGAACCTGCAATCCTCCTGTCTCAGCCTCCCAAGTACTGGGATTACAAGCATGTGCACCATGCCCGACTCAGATCCTAGTTATCTAATTTCTTCTGCATGATCCAGAATTATGTAACATTGCCCTCTACACAGTTAATGCTCAATAAAGTCTTATTTGCTTCCAGAACTTCCCTTTCTGCCCCTTCTAAATGTAGTTCTTCTCTGTGAACTCTCAAGAGGCATCAACAATCTAAGCATGAATCCTATAAAAAATGGGCCCACTCACTTCCTGTTCTATGTGTAAAATAAACTCCATGGACTTGCTTGTAACTGTTTACTCTCTATATCATCGTTTACTATGCCTCCGTAAGATATGATATGTTGGCTTTCCAGAAGTCTCCATTTTTTCGAAGATTCTTTTTTTTTTTTTTTTTGCGGTACCAGGGATTGAACCCAGGGGCATTCTACCTCCGAGCTACACCCCTGGCCCTATTTTTTTTAATCTTTATTTTGAAACCGGGTCTCACGAAGTTGTGGAGGGCCTCATTAAGTAGCTGAGGCTGGCCACGAACCCGGATCCTCCGTTCTCTGCCTCCCAAGTACTAAGATTACAAGCGTGCGCCACCATGCCTGGCCCCATTTTACCAAAGATTCTAACAGGTGAATTTGCCCAAAGACTCATGGCTGGACAAAGATAGATCAGAGACCTAAGTTTGTAGGTCTGAAAGTCAAACCTCTGTTTCTGTTTTCTGGGCTCCACTGACTTCTCTGCAGAGACTGGGTATAGACTGATTCAGAAAACTAAATGGGTAGAAAGAAGGTGGTGAGGAAACCCAGTCTACACCAGTAGAACAGTGCAATTATTCCCAGTCCTCCTAAAGAGAGTGTGTACATCACCTTCTGCTCTGTATCCCCAGGATCCCTTGGCTGGGTTGATGGGCCTCCACTCCTGGCTGGGTACAGGTCAGAGTGAAGTCTGGGACAAAATGCTTCTAATCTGTCTCATTTCTCCAGTTACACCTAGTTCCTGTGCTCTTTCCCGTGATTTTTCTTCTGGGCTCCCATTTTTTTATTGTCATCCTTGAATAGAGTCATGGTAAGTGATGAGGAAACTCAGAAAAGACTTATTACTCTGAGCAACTCATTGGTACACTACTTCTAAACTGCTAAGCCAGTCTCTGATAATTAATCAAATTCTACCAACATACTATCTTATAAATCTTCCGGATAACATACTTGCATTTATAGAAATATCTATATCTACATTTAATAAATTCCCTCCCAATAGAAAAATTGTAATATAACCTTAACAAACTTCAGCAAACCTATTCTAAAAGGAGAAAGAAACATAGATAAGAGCTCAGGATTTTTATTTTCCCTTATTAGAAAAAAATAAGAAACTAATATATTGACAAATTTCATAATATATTATGAAATTAATTCAAGAGTTAAAACAGTGTGATATGGGAATATGCAAGCACCACAAGCCCATGAACCAACATAATGTAGTATAATGGAAGCATCAGAAACAGAAATATGGAGTGTGAAAACTAAGCACATGTGAAGGACGGGCTCTTCAATCAATGTGAGGAATAACTGGCTCTCCACTTGGAGGATCACAGGTTCAAGGACAGTCTCAGCAACGCAGTGAGACTCTCAGCAATCTAGAAAGAACTTGTTTCAAAACAAAAAATAAAAAGGGTTGAAGGTGTAGCTCAGAGGTAGAACACCCCTGGGTTCAATCTCTAGTACCGCAAAAAAAAAAAAAATAGTTTCTATCTCCTACAGTGCAATGCACATAATAAATTATAGAAAGGTTAAAGGGTTAAAAATGATCAATAAGCCTCTAAAATGTTTTGAAAAATAAAGGAAGATATTTTATAATAAAAGACATGAAAAGCTTTCTTGAGCAAGAAAAAAGCTCTGAAAAGATTACACACTTTATTTTGATTTTCTGTAACTAGAAGTCACAATTAAATAGATAAAGGGCACCATGAAGAAATAGTTTAACCATATGTAACAGGCAAAAAAATAAAAAACCTGATACCCAGATTATATAGAGATGTTCAAACATTAACAGACAAGCAAGAAGGCAACCTAATACAAGAAGTGCAAAAGATACAGAGAGGCCTTGGCGTAGAAAGGTCTTAAGAACAATAATCTTAACCTAACCCATTTTGAAGAAAAGCAGATTTTTATAAAATGAAATCTCTTTTTTTCCCCATTAGGTTGTCAAAAATTGTCAAAAGTATTAAAGGAATGATATCTATTGTGGGGAAAGATATAGAGAAAAAGGAATTATACACTAGACAGCAATGTAAATTGGTCTACATTTTCTTGAATTCGGTTTGACAGTGTGTCAAAATTGAAAGTGCAAATATTCTTTTCTTTCTTTTCTTTTTTTTGGGGGGGGTACTAGGGATTGAGCCCAGGGGCCATCTACCTATGAGCTACACCTCCAGCCATTTTTTATTTATTGTTTTGAAACAGGGTCTCACTAGGTTCCTGAGAGTCTCACTAAGTTGTTGAAGCTGGTCTCAAACCTGCAATCCTCCTGTCTCAGCCTCCCAAGTACTGGGATTACAGGCATGCTCCACCATGCTCAGCAAGTGCAACAAATATTCTTTAAGCAAACACTTTCACCTCCTGCTACCTGCAGTGAACATCTGTCATGTGAGCTTAATAACATCTTTGAAAACTACCCTCCTGTTCCTCAAAAGATTAGGAATGGAAGCACCATATGATCCAGCTATATTACTCCTCAGTATTTACACAAAAGAAAGTCATACTACGGCAGTACATGCATGCCCAATGTTTACAACAGCGTAATTCACAATAGCTAAGTTATGGAACCAGCCTAATTGTCAGCAGATGAATGGATAAAGGAAATGTGGTATATATACACAATGGAGTTTCATCCAGCCATAACAAAGAATTATGTCATTTACAGAAAAATGGATGGAACTGGAGACCATTATGTCAAGCAAAATAAGCCAAAAGGGTTGTATGTTTTCTCTTATATGTAGAAGCTAGAGAGGAAAAAAGGAAAGAAAGGCTGTGGGGTCTCATGAAAACAGAAGGGAATGAACCAACTGTGGTGGTGCACACCTGTAATCCCAGTACTTGGGAGGCTGAGATGGGAGGATCAAGACCAGCCTCAGCAATTTAGCGAGACCCTGTTTCAAGATAAAAAATGAAACAGGACTGGGGGGTGTATCTCAACCCCCAATACAAAAATAAAAGGTAAAGAAAGGAGAGGGGAGGAGACCAATAGAATAGAGGAAGGAGACTGGGGGAGGTAGGGAGGAGGGAAGGTAAGGGGGAAATCGGGGAAGACCAAATAATGTTACCTGCATATATGCATATATCACTATGAATCTCACTATCATTGCAATGGCCCCTATGATTTTTGCCCCATCAGACAAGTCCCATATAATCCTCTCTCCTTGAGTGTGTGTGTGTGTGGGGGGGCAGTGACTATAATGGATATTACTCTGAGGAGTAGCTACTTATCAGGTGACATTGAATTAATCCATAGTGAGATTTCCTGGGTGGGTCTGACCTAGTCAGGCAAGCCCTTTAAAAGAAAAGGAATTGTCAGGGTTCCCTCCAGCTGGCCTGGAGGAAAGCAAATGACCAGGCTGTAAACAGTCCTTGGGGACCACGCCACAAGGAACTGAGAGCAAACTCTCGTTGCTTAGAGCAGTTCCTGGCTAATAGGTAGCAAGAGAAGAGGAGCCTGAGTCTTTGAGCACCAAGGAAATAAAATGGTCCAACAGCCAGTGAGTTTGGAAGAGAGCCCTGGGCCTCAGATAAGAATCACAGGCCTCCTTGACCTCTTGATTTCAATTTGGTGAGACTCTGAAGAGGGCTCAGCTAACCCATGTTAGACTCTTGACCTGTGGAAACTGTGGGATAAGAATTCGTGTTGCTTAAACTACTAAATTTGTGTTAATTTGTGACACAGCAAGAGAAAATTAATACAGGGGCTATTAATTTTTAGTGAAGGTTTATCCAGCACTGGTCAGTAATAGGAAACACTATATCGCATTGAGACATGTGGCCCTGGTACTGGAAGATTTATCCAGAATGAAACAGGGATCCTGATGGGAGTAAGCTTCAGTGTTGTTGAGTCCTGTGCTCTGGGAAGGAACTCAGAGCAACCATATCCCTATACCCATGTCCCAATAACCATTCATAAGGAAGACTTTTTTTTTTATGGTACTGGGGATTGAACCCAGGGACATTCTATCTCCAAGCTACATCCCCAGCCCTTTTTATTTTATTATTTGGAAACAGGGACTCACAACTAAGTTGCTGAAAGCCTCACTAAATTGCTGAGGCTGGCTTTGAAACTGCGATCCTCCTGTCTCAGCCTCCTAAATACTAGGATTACAAGTGTGCACCACCACACCCAGCTAAGGAAGCCTTTAAGAGTTTAGTTTTCCAGGCCCCAGAAAGCCTGTGGCTTAGACAGGGCATATAGGAATTCTAGACGAGATACTGAAGGTAGAGGAGGGGACCAGGTAGGATGAATGGGTAGTCTGTCACATCAAAGTTGATGACCAGGGATTGAATTTACATGGTCCTCTTAATAGTTGAAGACATGGTAGTCAGCATATGTTAACTGATTTAAAACAGGAAAAACCTTAAATCCTACTGTCTTAATGCAATGAAAAGTCATTCCACACTTAAAGTCAAATGCCAGCATTCCTAGTTGGTAGAGGTAAGCAGCCTTCCACACGCTTTTTTAGAAGCCAGACTCCTGGCATCTTGTGGTTTTATCCATCTGTAGGACCTCACAGGTCTCTGTATTCGGCCAGCAGATGTGGAAAAGGGCGAGGAACAGGAGAGAAGATTTTATGGCCCATGCTTGAAGTGGTTCCTCATTTCCACACGTCTTCCATTGTCCCAAGCTCAGTCTCCAGGAGGTTGGGAATGTAGTGCCTGCCTGGGCACCTCCTTCCTACAAAAACCCCTACATTGTGGGGGGAGGGATCTCTAATGATCAGAGAGGTGTATTTCCCACATGAAATTTGAAATGTATAGAGTGGGGTTCCTAAGTTGCAGAATTAAGAATCCTGAACAAGGTCTTTGGCCACTTAAGTGGCAGTGGGACAGACCATCAAGGATCAGGTAATATGGTTTGTTGAGCCAAGTTGGACCCTTGTGAAGGACTCAGTTTGGCTGGCCAAAAGATGCACCAAACCTGTTAGGAAAGAATTCCAGGATATTGCCATGGCAACTGCAATAGGGTTTGCTATCATGGGATTCGCTGGCTTCTTTGGGAAATTGAGCCACATCCCTACTCATAACACCATCATTGGTGGCTAAAGACATTTTGGAAGAGTGTGTTTCATCTTGGGCATTGTTGAGCATGTGAGGATTTAAGAATATCATAGAGTACAAATTTCCCTATATATCTTGTGTTTTTCTTCAAAGATGTTTTCTAACTTAAACTAATATCAAAATTAGAAAAAAAAAAAGAGTCCTGAACAAAAGGGAACAAAGGTTAACTCCTAACATGAAGATGTCTATGCTGGTTTGGAAGAAAAATGATCTATGGAAAACAGACTCAGAGAGCTTGAACTCTGCCCTCGGCTGTGGGTTTGAACTGCTAGTAGAATCACAGGGATAACAGGGATAGGGTGAGTATGTGCTTCTACCTGGCCAAAAGTTTCCAGAAGAAAAAGAAATTTGCAGCTGTTGATATGTGATAGTTGAAAAGTACCTGAGATCAACAACGTAAGCGGTACGACCTAAGTCATGATTATGCAAAGACGTACAAAGCTCACATTATAGAACATTTTGATGAGGATAATTCTGAGCTTGTGTGCCAGGAAAAATCAAGGATATATCCTTTTGAACTAAGAATATTGTTTTCCATGTCTTGCGAACCTTGTTTCAGTTAAGTCAGTACAAAGCCCCAGGCTTAGTAACTCCTACTTGAAATGAGGTAAGAGTTTGGAGCATGAACAGATGGGCCCACTCTGACCTTGTGCTGTTTCCATGGTCCACTCTCCGTGTGACCCCGAAACCTCCAGCCGCTGGCCTTCTCTCTCCTATGGTGTATCTCTGCTTTGCAACATGGCAAGTTGCAATAAGTTTTGTGATGATGATGATGATGATGATGATGATGATGCTCCTTTTAAAGAGAAAGAAGTTCAATTAAAATACGCTTTCGAAAAGTACCATTCTAAAGTCCCACATCCATTAAGTTTGTAGTGTGGCTCTCAAGATGCCATTTCCCGCCAAACCTCTACCTCTCTGGTAAGCTGTTCCTTTTACTAAAACTCTGTGTGTGTGTGTGTGTGTGTGTGTGTGTGTGTGTGTGTGTGTGTATTGCTGGAGATTGAACGCAAGGTCATTCTACCTCTGAGCTACACCCCACAGCCCAATTTTATCTTATTTTTTGTTTTGAAACAGGATCTTGAAAGGTTGCTGAAAGGCTCACTACTTGCTGAAGCTGTCCTCAAACCTGTGATCCTCCTGTCTCAGCCTCCCACATACTGGGATTACAGGAGTGCACTACCATGCCCGGCTCACTAAAACTTTAAGACATGTATTTTACTCAACATACCATTCTATACTAAATCTATGCAACCCAATGTGGGAGCAACTAGGCACCTGTGGCTACTGAGCACTTGTAATGTGACTTGTCTTAATTGAGATGTGCTGTATTTACCTAAAATATACACTGGAGTTTGAAGACTTAGCATGAAATAAGAAGGTTCATAACTTTTATATGAATTTTTTCTTGAAATAATACTTTGAATACAGTGGGTTAAATACAGCATCTCATTAATTTCACTTTTTTATACTTATTTAATGGGGTTGTTAGAAAATATTAAATTAGAAATTGAGGGTATGGCTCATTGGTAGAGTACCTGCCTAGTGTGTCTGAGGCCCTGGGTTCCATCCCCAGCACAGCAAAAAGAAAGAGAGAAGTGGGGAATGGTGGTACACGCCTATAATCCCAGTACTTGGGAGGCTGAGAGAGGAGGATCGCAGGTTCAAAGCCAGCCTCAGCAACTTAGCAAGGCTTTCAGCAACTTAGACCCTGTTTCAAAATAAAAAATAAAATAGGGCTGGGGGTATAGCTCAGAGGTAAAATGCCTCCGGGTTCAATCCCCAGCACCACAAAAAAGAAAAAGAAAGGGAGGGAGGGAGAGAGGAAATGACATAGGTGACATTTGATGACTAAGGACCAGTGGTAGTCTGCATCTTCTCTACTGTATGTGTGCGTATGTAGAGGTTTTGTGTCTTGGGGCAAGCTCTTCCAGGGTAAGAACTATTTCACATACTTCTACACATGCCCTGAGGCACTCGGCAGTATCCACAGCAGTTAGTCAATTCATGCTTACTGAATTTCTGAGGACCTTACTCACTCGGGTATCTCTCGATGCAGGGCAAATGGCACTGGCCATTTGAGGGACCCTAAGGAAAGTGGGGACCCTCCGGCAGGGCACGCAGGTCTGGAGAGTCTCACTGTGGAGCAGCCCGGCCACGCTGACCCTGCAGAGGCTCCTGTGGTCAACCCGCTTTCCAGGTACCCGGTGTCCACAGACGCTGGAGCTGTCTGGCCGTCCTGCTAATCATTCACCACACTTGGCTTCCTTCTCGGCCGCTGTGGGCAGAGTCTGGTTTATGATGGGCGATTCCTATCTTCAAAGTCCTGAGATCAGGATGCTCATGTGTTAATGAACAACACGTAGCCTTGATGCCTGGCCAAGGCGGGGCCCGAGCATCCCAGACGGGGCCTACAGAGGGTCTACTTGTTCTGCACTTTCAACCTCCCATGGCTGTGGGCCCATGCTGCTCTTCTCCCTTCTCCTGTGACCCCTGGTGGCCAGCACATGGCGCCAGGCACAGCTGGGGGATGTGAGTGGGGCAGAGGCAGCTCTTCCTAAGCTCTGCAGGCGGTGAGCTTCCTTGGGCTGGCCCTGCAGATACTTACAAAAGCGACAGACCCTGAGCTGGTCCTGGAGCAAATCCCAGAAGCAAGAAGCATCCCTGGGGTTCTCTCCTCCCTGGTTAGCATCGGATGTGTCACTCTCAGGTTTTCCTTTTGAATTGCCTCCTCCAAGCATGCAGCTCTACCCTGCTTTCCAAATATTTTGATAATTCGCTGAAAGGGAGAAAGGGACAGGAAGATAAACATGATCACTTCTGAGTTACAACCTCCGTCTCTTCTTATTTTCACTTTAGGGAAAATTCCTTCCTCCCTCCCTTCCTTCCAGCAAATCAGGAGAGAACTGGAACTAGAACCCAAAATCCATCTTCTCATTAACATATTTTTCACTTCCTCATGCCCTTTTTCGTGTGTGTGTGTGTGTGTGTGTGTGTGTGTGTGTGTGTGTGTTACTGGGAATCAAACCCAGGGGCATCCTACCTCTAAGCTATACCCCCAGTCCTATTTTTATTTTTTATTTTGTGGTACTGGGGATTGAACCCAGTATTTTATTCTTTATTTTGAAATGGTCTCACTAGGTTGCAGAGGGCCTCACTAAGTTGATGAGGCTGGTCTCGAACCTGCAATCCTCCTGTCTCAGCCTCCCAAGAAGTGGGATTACAGATGTATGCCACCACGCCCAGCTTATTTTTTATTTTGAAATAGGGTTTCACTAAGTTGCAAAGGGGCTTGCTAAGTTGCTGAGGCTGGCCTTGAACCTGAGATCCTCTTGTCTCAGCCTCTGCTGATCCTCTGTATGATGATAGCACCCCAGTGTGGGAGTTCACACCTAAGTCACCACACAGCCTCTGAGCCCTCACTCCCATCCAAACACAGATGCTCCTGAACTTATGATGGTTACGTCCTGATAAACTCATCAGAGATACAATATAAATATATATATATATATAAAATGTATATATATATAATGTATATATATATAATATATATAAAATGTATATATATAATGTATATATATATATAATATATATAAAATGTATATATATAATGTATATATATAATATATATAAAATGTATACAATATAAATATATATAATATATATATATTTTATATATATAAAATATATAAAATTTATATATATAATGTATAAAATGTATATATATATAAAAATGTATATATATAATGTATATATAAATATATATAATGTATATATATATATAAAATGTATGTGTATATATAAAAATACATACAGGGATTACAGGTGTGGGATTACAGGTGTGCGCTACCACACCCAGCTCTCATGCCCTTCTTAATATTGTGTGTCTACCTTACTGGTAACAGCAGCCAGTGCCAGGTTGTGGGATTAGAGATGGTTTTTAACGTTTATTTTTATTATATAGCTTACCTGACTTTTCTACAATGATTATGCACTAAATAAAAACACCCCAAATTTATTTTATTTATTTATTTATTTTTGCAGTACTGGAGATTGAACCCAGGGGCCTTCTACCTCTGAGCTACACCCCAGCCCTATTTTTTTATTCTTTATTTTGAAACCGAGTCTCAATAAGTTGTGGAGGGCCTAAGTAGCTGAGGCTGGCCGCGAACCCGGATCCTCCATTCTCAGCCTCCCAAGTACTGGGATTACAAGTGTGCGCCACCATGCCCGGCTCCCCACAATTTAAAATTAAACAAAGTAGATACATTCAGAAGGCAGAACGAAGCTTCATTTTTCCAAGTTGTCTTCACACTCGATTCCCCAGCCCCACCAAATGCCTCAGGAGCAAGGAGCAATCTGAATTATTGTCATCCTAAAGGGCAGAGAGAGGTGCTTAGTCTTTCTGGCATTA
This sequence comes from Glis glis, assembly GCA_004027185.1. NCBI lineage: Eukaryota > Metazoa > Chordata > Mammalia > Rodentia > Gliridae > Glis > Glis glis. The sequence continues at coordinate 18,350 of PVJS01004381.1, forward strand.
AGCAGACTTGAGTCTGAATACACTAAAGTCCCTAACTTATGATGGTTTAATCCATGATTTTTCAATGTTATGATGGTGCTAAAGCAATACCATTGAGTAGAAACTGCACTTCAAATTTTGAATTCTGATCTTCCCCCAGGTTAACAACATGCAGTTAAGATTCTCTCTCAGATGCTGGGTGGGGCCACAGCTCCCAGGCAACCAAATCACAAGGGCCAACGAGGATACTCTACAAAATACTTAAGTGCTATGACATTCTCTAGGATAGCTGTATTAAATGCATTTTTGGCATAATATAGCTTACCTGGAGGTAAGCTGGCAAATCCATAATAGAACGCGGGAGCTACGTGGTGCCCGGCACCCTACACCTTCGGAGTGTACTTGGGTTGCTGCTTGACTTTTACTTTCAGATTTTTCACAAAATTTTCACTTGTAGCCAATTCTAACTTGGAGCTGTATGTGGAAGAGAATTCTGCGAAACACAGTTCAACTCTGTGATGAGTTGATGAGTTTATCTCTGATGAGTTTATCAGGACGTAACCATCATAAGTTCAGGAGCATCTGTGTGTGGATGGGAGTGAGGACTCAGAGGCTGTGCGGTGACCTAGGTGTGAACTCCCACACTGGGGTGCTATCAGCATACAGGGGATACCCCTCTGCCCTACAGCATTGTTTGCAGTGAGGATAGATGATGATGCAAGTCAGCATGGTTCACCATCTGTGGTGAATGTCCTCTTCTCTCAGGACATCTATTACCCCCAGAAAAACTCCTATGCCATGAACATTCTACAACAAACCCAGAACCATTTGTGCCCAGGGCATGCCTCATGTCCCCTGTATCTTTTTCTCCACATCCCCTCTGCCTGTGCTCACTAGCTGTTACCCAACACCTGAGACTCCTATTCCTAGGTACATTCGACATTAGTCAAATTATAGAAAAATTAAGCTGATGAGCTATTTCATATTAAAATATAAGTGGCCAACTTATATCTATATTTGACATGTACACTTTAAGAACTACACCTTCATTTCTTGTGTCAGTTAAGGATGGATGTTAGAAGCAAAGGAATAGGGACTGAGTGATATGGGATATGGATGTCTTATAAAAAGTAGATCTTCCATGTTTGTGGGACCTGGAGACAAAATCTGTGGAAGGCCATTGCCTCTCTTCTATGTGGTGGCTCTGAGGTCACTTCAGGTCAATGTGGCAGCAGTAAGGAATACACTAGACAAAGTTGAGAAGCACAATGACAAACTGAGACCTACCAAGACAAACAGGAGCCCACGTCCATCTCCCACCATCCCATACCTCAGTGGCAGGCAACCTGAATAAGAATCTGTTGCTCTTCGCACTAAGAGAAGCTGGAGCAGTTAAAAGCCTCATTGCTGCTCACAGCCTGGAGGTAAGCTGGCAAATCCATAATAGAACGCGGGAGCTATGTGGTGCCTGGCACCCTACACCTTCGGAGTGTACTCGGGTTGCTGCTTGACTTTTACTTTCAGATTTTCACAAAATTTTCACTTGTAGCCAATCCTAACTTGGAGTCGTATGTGGAAGAGAATTCTGCGAAACACAGTTCAACTTATACTGACACACTATGAAACCACCCCAGCCCCTAAAATCAGTTTCAAAGGTGGTTTTGCAGATTCATTTATAGGCCGGGAGAGACACTGAAGTGGTGATGGCGGTGGTGGGGGAGAAGGTGGAGCGTGAGGAGAGGAGGGGAAGGGAGCTTTCTCGATGGCCTTCAAGATGGGTCTATCACAGAAGAACAGAAAATCCAGGTAGGTGCTAAGTTTGCATTATATGGTTACACATCCAAATGTTTACAAGTATGTGTCCAGAAAGACATTTGACTTTATCATTGGAGCAAAGCTATGTCTGAGAAATTTTGAAGGACACTCAAGAGTTTATGAGTGCCCGGGCATTCCTGGTTACTGCAGGACTCTGTCCCTCTTCCATTCTCCCCTAACCCCTGGCAGGACAAGAGGAAGGGAGCCGTGGAGATAGGCACAGGTATAACTAGAAGCTCCTCAAGGGCTGTCGAGAGGATGCCCTGAAAGCCCATTGCTCAGCTTCCTTCTTTGGCAGAAGCCAGTTAGTTCCCAGTGCACCAGAGCAGAGTGGAACAATGAGCCCCCATTCTGCCAACCGTAGGCTTATCTCAGGAAACGTTTCCTCTCTGTGGGGGAGCAGTGGGTGGGATGAGATGATAAAAGTAGGTGGAAGGCAATTCTTTTCGAAGCCCAGAGCTGGAGTTGGCCCCACCAGGTGTGGCCTGAGTTCTGTACTTCTCTACTTGCTTAGATCTGTAGCTCCATGGGAACCTTTATCGGTCATGTATATCCAGGCCTGGTTCTGTTCGTTTATGGGCTGTATCAGGCAGTAGCAGTCTCCAGAGCTGTGATATTCAACAACACTCTCCTGTTTCCTCTGTGTGTGCCCAAGAATAAGGGCAGATGGGCCAGGCTGTGGAAAATACCCTACGGAGGTTTGTTGAAGATACTGGCTGGCTCTCTCTTGATTGTTTATGAGAACAGCTGCATTAAAGGAGGGCTGATCTTGATGAACAGGGAACTACCGCCAAAGTTTATGTACCCCAAACAATGGCAGCACCTCACCATGTTCGCCCTCCTCACACTCAACGGCTGCGTAGACATCACGAGCAAGAACCTGCTCCGGCAGAGGTGCGTGGCCCTAGAGAAAGGCGCGGTGGTCCTGTCCTTCTATGAGCTCCTGCTGCTTCTGGGGTCACACGTGAAGGACTCATCGGGGGTGGAGCTGCAAGTTCATTCTCTGCTCATCTTGGTGGTCTTCCTGCTGATGCTGGTGTTGACTGCACAACTGTGGGCTCCCGAGATGTCTCACCTCCGGCTCATCGAGACTTTACTGTTTCTGATCATGGGCTCCTGGCTGATGCAGGCGGGCTTTATTCTCTACAGACCACCCTCTGGCTACCCATGGGATGACGATGACATCAGTGACATCATGTTTGTCACCACCTTCTTCTGCTGGCATGTGATTATTGATGCCTTATGCCTGGTGGGCATCTATGGCTTCTCTTCCTTTTGGCATCGTTGTTACAGGCCCAGCTTGAAGCTGATGGGGTCAGAAGGTCCACATCACCAGAGCACCCCAGGAGCCCTCTATAGGCTGCTGCAGGAAGTGGAGCAGCCAGAGAAGGAAGACCAGGCTCTTCTGCTTTCAAAGAGCGCACCCTGAGACAGGGCCCAGCATGCCTGGCACATACTCCACCCCATCTTCCTCCCATGGCTCCTCTCAGCCACAGGGTGGCGCCCTCTTTAGGTACAGTGAAGGTAATGGCCCCTGAGGACAGCAGCTGGTCCCCATCTCTGGGTACATTTCCTGTGTACCCACAGGATGAGATGAGGAGAGGCCTGGGAAAGGGGCACTGATGGGATTTGGGGAGAGGGAGCGAAGAGGACCAGGGCGTATACTGGTATGTGAGCAGAGACATGGGGGAAAGGAATGCAGTAGAAGGGTTTTGAAGGGAGGAGTCTGTGCTGAAAGCCCAGCAGAGTCCAGCAGTCACTCTGTCACCACTGCTCCCGGCCACCAGTGCTTGCCTTGACTTGAGGGAATAAAGATTTCTCAACTCAAAACTAGTCAAGACTTGTCCTGCTAACGTGAGTACTTAGTGTGCTCACCAAAGTGACGCCACCCCGAGGAGGCAGAGTAACAGAATTCATTAATTTATTTATTTACTTCGTGGCACTGGGGATTGAACCCAGAGACATTCTACCTCTGAGCTACACCCTCCTCCCTATTTTATTTTTATTTGGAAATGATCTTGCTAGGTTGATGACAGTCTCACTACTTGCTGAGACTGTCCTCGAACCTGTGATCCTCCTCTCAGCCTCTCAACTACTAGTATTACAAGCATGCTCCACCATGCCCGGCAGAGTAACAGAATTTATAATCCACTTACAGGGGTTGAAATTCTGCTCTTAATGCCTCTTTCTCCCCAACCCTAACTTTTAAGGATTGGCTCTGTTTCCAAATTTTACACATAAAGTGATTTTAAACAATATTTTAATAACTTAAATTCACATAATTCAAGTCTTACAGAATTTAAATGCTCGGAACTTTCCCAACTTCCTGTTTCATGACTCCTACTCTTAGCCAAAGATTATCTATTTCACCATCACCACCCTTGCATACGGAATTTACTAGACACTGTCTTTGGGTCTTTGCACATTTCTCTCCCTTACGTCTCACAGAAAGGCCATCCCACAATCAATCAGACATTTTTACCATGGTCTTAGATACCCAGAATAAAACCCACCTCCAGCCCCACCCCACTGAGCAGCCCCAAGAAGTCTTCTCCAAGAACTCTTACTGACCTCGCTGGCACTTACATTAAGTCCTCTTTCTATTTTTTTCCCATATAGCCGATTCACTTTGTTTTGTTCTGTTTGTGTGTGTGTGTGTGTGTGTGTGTGTGTGTGTGTGTGTGTTGGGGGTGGGTTACTAGGGATTGAACCCAAGGACTTTCTGCCTCTGAGCTGCACCCCCAGCTCTATTTTATTCTTATTTTGAAACAGGGTCTTACTAGGTTGATGAGAGTCTACTTGCTGAGGCTGTCCTCGAACCTGCGATCCTCCTGTCTCAGCCTCCCAAGTACTGGGATTACAGATGTGTACCTCTGCACCTGGCTCGTTCTGTTTTTAAAATCATTTCCTTTGGGGAGGTTTGTCCTCGCTAATGAATGTGTAGGTTCCTAAAGGAAGGGAATTTGACCATATCCCCGTTACCTAATTTCCTAAGTGTACTCCAACTTTATGACATAGTTGATACTTAATACAGGCTTCTTGGGTTCTAGACGATCGATCCCCCGTCCCTGTTCCTTCTAAATGTGTTTTGGGACAGCTCGATGGTTCTTTGAACCTCTAGGCCACACCAGCAGTCCTAAAGGCTGGGTCATCTTAGCAATGGATCCCCTCTCTTCCTTGTTCTTGGGGATAGTAAAATCTCCCAACCTGTTTCCAAGTGGCTTACTGTCATATTTTTTTAAATCTTCACAAGTGTTTATAAGGAAACTCCAGAAATCAGGCCCCAGTGGGTTGAATTGCTCAAATCCCGCAGATGGCCTGAGGCGAGAGGCGTTCAAACGCAGGTGTGTCCCACCGAAACCTATGATGGTGTCCTCCTCCGGCCATAGTGACTTTGCTAATGGCAATGGAGAAGGTAGTGAACCTCAAAATGAAATAAGGAAGGAAGAAAAAAGGGAGGGAAGGAGGGAGAGAGGAGGAAGGAGAGGTGGGTCAGCCAGGAGGCCCAGGTAGAAGCAGCAGTCTAAATGCCCTGGACCCTCCTAAAGGGTGTGTTTATGTTACAGTTTTGGTCCCACCTGTCGCCCCAACCCCCATCCGCTCTGGTAAGGTGAATGTGGTGTACTCTCCACTCTGAGCTCCGTGTTCAAGTCCTGAGTTCAGATCCGAGTGTGGGAGGATAGACTTGTTCACGCTCAAGTCTTCCAGCCCTTGCCGTTTCCAACTTTATTCTTGTTCCCGACTCTTCTCAATTAGCTGTCTTTGGGAGCCCTCCTTTCCTCGTCACCTCTCTTACACACTGATGGTAGGTGACCAACAAGCACACAAGCACTCAATGAACAAGCTGGCCATTTCCAGGCATTTGAAGCCAGATTTTATCATGATCAACCTCTGCTAATCATGCATTACTCCCAACATAATATTTATCAAATAGTCAGTATAAACAATACATTGCATTTTATTAATTTACCACATAAAGAGTTGTAACAGAAAAGCCCTCCCTGTGGACAGTTAAGAGAAAATTTCCCGAACATGCAAGCTTTGGGGGAGATGCTTGTAATTCTCATAAAATTCCACCAGACGGCACTATGTTCCCATTACCCTGGCTAAGCATCTAGTTCTTCAACCCTAGTAAACAAGTCTCCCAAGAACCTGTTTAAAAGAAATGGGGGAGGAAAAAGGAGAGCAGGAAAAGTACAGAAGCAGACTAAATATTGCCCAAGCACCCAGAAAACATACCCTAGGGCTGTTTGTTTCCCGTTAAAATTTGGCAGAAGAACGTGAAATAAACAGGGATCCAAATCAACTAATGGGGTCAAGGGTGAAGGAGGAAAGATTGTTGATCCAGTTAAGGATTTCTTTGGGGAAAGTACCAACTAAAGGACACAGGGATCAGAATGCTCAACTTCCTAAATTTTTAAATAAGCTTTGATAATGTTCCAATCAATATAGAGAACAAAAGATAGATCTGTATATGCATTGAGAATAAGGAACAAAAGTTATCTATGAAAAATCCCAGATTTTCAAAACAATGAAACTACGGGTAGATTGTCATGTGTGAAAAAATTATCTCCAAAGATTCCTTCACCCTGGTGTCTTTTATTCCTCTTTCTTTCTTTTTTTTTTATTGCAGTACTGGGGATTGAACCCAGGGCCTTAAGCATGCTAAGCTTGTGCTATACCACTGAGCTATACTCCATCCTCTTCAAAGATCCCTCCAAGCCGGGTGTGGTGGTACACGCTTGCAATCCCAGTACTTGGGAGGCTGAGACTGGAGGATCCAGGTTTGTTGCCAGCCTCAGCTACTTAGTGAGGCCCTCTGCAACTTAGTGAGACCCTGTTTCAAAATAAAGAATAAAAAAATAGGGCTGGGGGTGTAGCTCGGAGGTAGAATGCCCCTGGGTTCGATAGCCGGTACTGCCCCCCAATTTTTTTTTTTTTTTTGCGGTACCGGGGATTGAACGCAGGGGCGTTCTACCTCCGGTGCTACGCCCCCGGCCCTATTTTTTATACTTTATTTTGAAACCGGGTCTCATGAAGTTGCGGAGGGCCTAAGTAGAAAGAGAGAGAGAGACAGGGAGAGAGAGAGAGAGCGAGAGCTGAGGCTGGCCGCGAACCTGAATCCTCTGGTCTCCGCCTCCCAAAGTACTGGGATTACAAGCGTGCACCACCACGCCCGGCTCAAAATTAAAAAAAAAAAGGTCCCTCCAAAGAGAACCTGCTCTATAGCATTTATTTTCTGGTAACCTAGTTATTTACAACGTACACTGAATGTTCACTACCCAGAAGTTACTGGGTCAACCAAATTGTAGGCCTCTGAAGTAAACTGGCTTGTCCCTGCACTCTGTACTTTCCTCAGCGGGTTTGGTAGAAATTTTAGTATTTTAGAAATGGCAGCCCAAGAACACCGCCCTTGGCCTGAGGAGACTGACTGAAGGGGAACAAAAAAAGGCTCTCAAAGGACAGGCACCTTGGAAACACACGGGGCTGTGAAATGCACCCGAAGGTGACTGCAGCGGGTTACAAATGATCTAGGCTTCAGTTCCTCATTTTTAGGACAAAAGGATGTGGGGCTGGGAGTGTAGCTTAGTGGAAGAGCACTTGCGTAGCATGCATAGGGTCCTAGGTTCTATTCCCAGCACTGAATGAATGAATGAATGAATGATGTGAGCCAGGTATAGTGGTGCATACCTGTAATCCCAGTACTTGGGAGGCTGAGACAGGAGGATCACAGGTTCGAGGACAGCAACGTAGCAAGACTCTCAGAAACCTACCAAGACCCTGCTTCAAAACAAAACAACAAAAAAAGAAAAATGAAAAGGGTTGGGGTGTCACTTGGAGGTAGAATGCCTCTGGGTTCAATCCCCAGTAACATATACACACACACACATACACACACACACACACACACACACGCACACACACACACACACACACACACACACACACAAAATGTGAAGATCTAATTCTGAGTTGTACAGTTTTAATTTTCTCAATAGGATTTATTCTTTCATGTTGTGAGACAAGATGAAGTTGATTCTTCCCAACTCTCCCAGTAGTTTCTAGTAGAGACACGATTTGGAGTGGAGCTCAGACCCAAACCTTTCATCCTCATGTGCAGCTTGGGAAATGGAGCGTTCTTTATATTTGAATGATTTCAACAAGTACTTTGACAAAACTCAAATCAGGTTAAAGGAGACATGGCTGAGATCCAAACTTCAAATTTCCTCCTCTGAATTGAAGAGTATTAAACCAACAAGATACATAAAGAACAATTCCTCCCGTGTCCAGTGTTAGGTTACTAAACGTTGAAGTATAACCTGGCCCTTTAGTTGTATAGAGTGAAATGTGCAAGCTTGGCCAACTATATAGCTTCTCCCCAAAAGGGGCTTAAGAAGTTTAAGAGTAATGTTACCAACTTCCAAAGCTATTCTTTTTCTACTTATTCTTTTGTTTTGGTTTGGTTTAAGATTCTATAATGTTCTATTCTTTTGGAAAGAACTGATATTGAAGGAAACAAGGAAGGACGGAAAGAAAGGAGTTAGTTTATGATCTGGGTCATATTTTAGGGGATCCCTAATACTGAGTCTCAGTAGTACCTCTTTATCCTGGTTTAAAGTTTTCATTGATTACCTGTTAAAATCATTCATATATGGGGCAAATTCCATTTCCCAAACAGCACAGTATATTGAAGGTTTGGGTTCATTTGAGCCCTACACTGAATTTTGTGTCTAATGAGTGCGAGACAACCACGTGGGCCCTGGGAAAGCGCGCTCAGAGCCCTAGGAGGAGGCTTCAGATCTGCAGAGTGAGACGGGGTCCTTCAAAAGAGAAAAAGAAGTTGTGAAAAGAACTCACAGGCCAAGCCCACCCAAAACAAGGCCTTCATTTCAGGCAGCAGAGCAACAGTGAAGAAATGTGTTTAGTCCCGGCTATTTCTGCAGATTTAGAACAAAATCTTCCCCTGCAATATTGTTCTCCCACTCCACCCACCCCTGGGACAGAGCGGCTTTACTAAAAGAGACAGAACCAGGACTTCAAAGTGCACGCCTTTCAGAAGCCCGGCCAGCCTTGACACTGCGTGTGCCATGAGACTGCAGAGGCCATGGGTTCACGGAGCCTAGTGCTTTTTTATGCAGGGGTAGAAAATAGGGGCCGTGGCAAGTTAGAGAAGAAGAACAACAACAAAGGACAGCAGACACAGCAAAATCAAAGTGCACTGACGAAACAGGCCGTTCTACTTTTAACTTCTCTAAAAGTACAGTCTGGTTTTCGGGGGGGGTGAAGTGCTTAAAGGACTTTCTTCTGCTTTTTCTTCCATCATGTGTTCTTCAACGCCCCTGGTCAGTCCTCAGGCTCATCTGGGTCTTCATTTGGCTGTTTTAAATAAGCGTGGGGCTGGCCAAGACGGCAAGGCCTCTCGTTCAAGTCCTGAAAGAGTCAGTGGTCGTGTACTTGGCCCTCGCCCTCACGAAGCACGCCCCTTGGTCACAGTCACCGGAAGGATCAAAGCAAATCCACTTCCATTCTTGGAAAAGCAGCTCAAAGCACACGTTCTCTTGATGATGCCGCTGTCATTTCTGTGAGGTCAATAGCTGTTTATTGAACACTCACCCCGGACACTGTTGAGGGATAGGAAGATGCAAATGGTGCTCATGGAGTTTAACAGAGCTAGCAAGGGAAGTAGACACTCACACAGCAGAAATGCCATCAACTCAGAAGGCCATTTGCTCCTTTACGAGACATTTTCCATTACGTTTGCCGTCTCCGCGACACGTAATCCCAGTACAGATGGGTCTGGTTTGAATACAGATGGGTCTGGTTTGCGCTTTGGTAGTTTAGCATCTGGAAACCAACCTTTTGTTTGTTTGGTACTAGGGATTGAACCCAAAAGTGTTCTACTTCTGAGCTATATGCCCAGCCCAATTTTATTTTTTATTTTTGAAACAGGGTCTAAGTTGCGGAGGGTCTTGCTAAGTAGCCGAGGCTGGCTTTGAACCTGCGATCCTCCTGTCTCAGCCTCCCAAGTACTGGAGTACAGGTATGCACCACCATGCCTGGCTGGAAATCAACATCTTTTAAATAAAAAAATATCGCCTTTCCCCTCCTCTACTCCCTTCCCCAATCATCTAAGCTGAAGGCTTTACAGAAAGAAATAGAATGGAGACAGCTCACTCTTGTTACTGGTATAAGCCTGTTTTCATTCAACTCATGGAGTATTAAACGAAGCTGGAAAGTCGTATTTAAGGAGTGGCCATGGGGAAAGAAATGATTCAATCTCTTCAGATTATCTTGGCCTCTCATAATGTTTCCTAAACACTTACTATATTCCAGGTCTCACCTTAATCTCTTTTGCACATGTACTATTACAATTAATCCCTCCAATATATAAGGTGGCTATAGCTATATAAGGTAGCTATATTTTCCCTATCTTATAGGCAAGCCTATCTTATAGGCTTTGTGTGGCTTATTAATTTGGCCAACACAAAGATGCTAAAAGGGAAGGCTCAGATTTGAACACAGGTTTGTCGGCTCTCATGCCCTGCCTTTCACCACCACATCAGAATGCTAAACGAGGCACTGAAATCCAACAAGGAATTCACAAGGTGCCTTACCCAGCTGAAAACATACAGGAAAACCTACCAAAAACCTCTGTCCGAGATGAATGCTGCATTTGAAAACGCTACGGTGTTCAACACACTCGAAAGGAAGAGATGTTGACCAAAGAAGCCACGTTATGTGTGTGTGTGGTCACAGGCAACATTTCTTTTTCATATTTGTGGTACAAAACATAACCAGAAGAACAAACTCTTTCCCTTCCACTTCCAAAGGCACTGGAAGCAGGGATGCTTGGTGTTTAAACAGAAAATTTCAGAGACTCAAATTGTGGGGCTGCTGAGAGATGTCACAAAGGCCAGACACCATAGGTAGATTTCAGGCACTAAAATTAGAATGCCCAGTAAACAGCATGGAGAGCAACATGTGCCTTGCATGTGTCTATATATAAGCACATAGTTTTTGTGCATGTTGACTAGCATTCATCATAGGACAGTGTTCACATACACATTTTCTCAACCATCCCTGCAAGGCTGAGAGGAGGAAGAGGTACTTGTTCTCATGTTCCATGAAAAAGAAGCCACAATAAATTATTTGAAAAAGCAAAGCCAGGGGGAATCTCTTTATGGGATCCTAAATTGTTGATGAACTGTGACTTCGGAAGGGGGCCTGAGAAGACCGGGAAGACCAGACCTGTTGCTTTCTTTTAGAGGCCCTTAGGGCAGGGTTTGGACACAGAAATTTCAAATCAGTCAGGAGACTCTACAGGTCCTTATTTGAACCTCTTTATTTTCCAGACAAGGTAACTAGGGCCCAGAGGGCTAAGATTTGCCTACAGTCTAACCTAAGTTGTATAGGGCAGGTCTGACTTGCTACTAACCTCCAGTAGTTTCTCTGTGGAATTACAGAAACACAGCACTTTGGTGAACATGCGAAATCGCAGGATTCTGTTCACTTCCCAAAACCCACTAGAGGAGCTAGGAGGGTGGCCCTTCCAGGCCTTGGGAACCAGGTCTCCTTGCAGGCCCCACAGCCACCAGCCTTAAGCCCAGGCCCACCCAGGGCTCCCCGCTTCCCGTGCCCGTGTTCTCCATCAAATTTCACTGGAGCGCGCAGGAAGGAGGCCCCGAGGAAACTCTCAACAACAAAGGGCAAGACTCGGTTTGTGGTTCTGGTCTTCCACGAGGAGCTCCCCTTGCTAAACTATGCACCGTGCAGGCTGCCAGGGAGGAGCCCCAGGACCCAGGACCGCAAGTTGGGCCCGCGGGGCAACCCGGGCGGGCGGGTGGGCAGCGAGGCCTCCCTTCCCGGCCAGGCCCCGGCCCCGGCCCCGGCGTGAAGCCAGCACCCCAACCCCCGCGCCGCGCAGGCCCCCTCCCTGCCCTCCCCTCCCCCATGCCCCTTTCTCTTTCTTTCTTCCCGGCTCCCTCGCCCCGCCCGCGGCGCCCGCTCGGCTCCTCGCCCAATGGCCGCGGGGCTGTGGCGCGCATCAGCCGATGGGCCGGGGCCCGGGCCTCCGCGAGCCAATCAGGGCACCGGGGGGCGGCCCCGCGCGGCCGATAAAGGGTGCGGGGCGCGGGGCAGACCGCAGAGTCGAGAATGGGAGAAGAGCGGGGCGCCTGAGCCGCACACCTACCTCCTCTCCTCCACACCTCGCTCTCGCAGCCCGCCCGCCCGCTCGGCTGCTGCCGCCCAGGTAAGCGCGCTGCAACCACTGCGCGCCGCGGCTCCCAGTCCTGGCGCTCGGTTCGGTTCGGCCTGGCCCGGCCGCCTCCCGGCCCGGGCTTGCACTTGCTGCCGCCTCCCGCGTGCTGCGGCTCCGGGCCGGCCCCGTCCGGTTGGCTACAGGGGCGCGCCCTGGACCGGGCTCCGCGAAGGCGGAGGGGAGGTTGTTTTGATCTTCCTCTGCTGCTTGCGGCCGAGGCGCCGCCCCCGAGGCCGGCGCCGGGGGTGCCGTGTGCGCTGTGGCCCGAGTGGCCGCCGGGTCCCGGCCGCAGCACGCCTGGCGCGGGGTGGGCGCAGGCGCTCTGCACGCTCCCCCGCGGTGGCGCGTTTTGGGGAGCGGCCCGGGTGCTGGTGGTCTTTCAGACGCCCGGTGAGCGCTGCTGGCGCTGCAGGCTCCCGCCGCGGGGTCCCGGGGCCTTGCAGTGTGACCGAACAATGGAGACCCCGGCGGCGGCGTGGGAAGGCAGGACCCGGCCGCGGCCGCGGCCGTGCGCGGTCCCTCCCGCCGACGCCCAGTCTCCCCACCCCGGCCTCTGCCCCCGCGGGCGATGGCCCCCTCACTGAGGCCCTGAGATCCACGCGGCCCGAGGGGCAGGGCGCCGGCTTTCAGGACATTTCGGTGGGAAGGGACTGCCCTCAAGGTGGATTATTCCAACTCCCCCGGGGGCGGGAGGCGGGGACCCTCCCCCAACCGCAAATCCGCTAAGAAGACCTGGAATGAAGATGGAGACGACGGGGAGTCGCGGTCCTCCGACGCCTCTTCCAACTGCTACGGCTTCGTTGCCTACTCCGTGAACCCCGGGGACAAATCTCGGGTCAAGAGCGCCTCCCGGTCCGACTGCTCTGGGTCCCCAACTCCATCGCCCTCGCCCAGAAAGCTCCGGTGCTTGGACCAGCGAGAGACCCAGAGCGAGAAGCAGGAACAGGGCTGCAAAAAGAGGAGGGCGAGGGAGGGCAACCCCAGTGCGTTAGACCTCATGTGGCTGGGGTGAGTGAAGGGGCAGGAAAGGACACCGGCCAAAAGGGGGCAGCTGTAGACACTGCCCCAAACTTCAGAACCTGCCTTCCACGCACACACACTCGGGGACTCGCCACCACCGCGAGTTAATACAGTACTAGGCAGCTGGCATCCGGCTGGTCTCACCAGGGAGGAGAGCCGGAGCCCAGGCTTAAGAGAGAAAGTGATTTGGCATTGGAGGTGTAACAGGCTGCGTGGTAGCTTTTAGTAGGACCCAAGGCTTCAGGGATTGCTTTTCTGGCCTTTCAAGGCAGGCACTCTAGGCAAAGATGGCATTGGTTCTCCGCTAGGAGTTGACAGGAGAAGTTCTCCTCTTCCCCCAGGGGAAGGGTGAGGTCCTTGGAGGAAGAAGCAGTTGTTTTCAGCTGGGCAAACATGGACGGTTGCCCATAGAAACTTTGCCACTGTACTTCAGAAAGTTGCCCAAGTCATTGGAGGAGAACAATGTGTTCCCTTTCCAGCCACGCTGGGCCAGGGAGGGAGGGAGGGGGATGTTCCCTGTTGTGTTGAGGCTGGTTTTGTGGCTTCAGAGATCTCTTGCAGAGGCTTCGTGGCCCTGCCTGCCTTGCAGTCTGAAGCATGCCTCAGAGCTTTTGAAATCCCAGATCTTTTTGATTAGAAATGGGAATATCCTATTGGAAAATCTTCTCTGGTAGACACTCCGGAGTATGGTCAATCTCCTACTGAAATCTGAGCCTGTCTGCTGAATGAAGCAAGAGCTGTGCATCACCCCAAAGAAAATTGTGTGGCTGCTCCATTGAATCTGACCTTAGTCAGCCATGTTTTACCATCTTGCTGATGGTGAGAGTGCAGGTCTTTTATTTTAGGAAGCTGCCTACTTTTTATTAAGTCTCGTAGCTAGCCTCCTTGTTTCATCTCAACTATAAATGCATGGATTGATTGATTGATTTTTGGAGAGGAGAAATCTCCCATCAATCCCACAGCTAGGTAGAAAGGCAAAGGGGAAGAATCAGCCCAGAAACCATAGCAGCCAAGTCTTTCTGTGGCTGGATTTTACTTGTATTGGAAGGAGATAAACATTTTGCTTTCTGAACTTCGTTATCATTCTGTTTCCTTCTAGTAGCTTATTATTTAAAAAGTCACTTACCTTTGGTTATACTGAGGGAATAGAACTTTGTACCAGACTAGTAGCAATTGCAGACTCACAAGCATAGATTCTAGCTTGAGGAAGCCTTAGATCTGGAGTAATTTTGGAACTTCAGCCTCTGAGCCCTGAGCTGCAAAAAGGTGTCCAGGGTTACTACCGAGGCCCTGGTGGTCTTTTCTTTAGGAAGCACTTACTTTTTTTTTGGTGCTTGGGTTTGAACCCAGGGTCTTGCGCATACTAGGTGAGTGTTCTACCACTGAGCTACACTCTAGCCCCAAGCATCTGCTTTAATTGCTTCAAAAGGTGGTGATCAGATTTTTATACCCAACTATTTTTTTTTTTGGTGTACTATGAAATTTTAGATTCCTGGAAGGCAACGTGAATAAATGTACCTTTAGATGTGTCCCACTACCGCCCTCCTTGATTCAATTGTCTGTCTTATGCCATTCTTACAGGGGATGGGTTTGGGGAGGGAGGGTATTGATAAGTGACTTTTTTCTCTCCAGAACACCTTCCACCATGGCCACCGCGGCAAGTTCCCACTTGAACAAAGGCGTCAAGCAGATGTATATGTCCCTGCCTCAGGGTGACAAAGTCCAAGCTATGTATATCTGGATTGATGGTACTGGAGAAGGACTTCGCTGCAAGACTCGCACCTTGGACTGTGAACCCAAGTGTGTAGAAGGTGAGACTGGGCAGGAGTAGGGTCTGTGCCTGGGTGGGGTGGGCAGCAAGCAGCCTCAGACCAACACTAAGAGCCACTGGACTTGACCTCTTTGTTCTGTTTGCAGAGCTTTTCTAAGGCAGGGCTTTTCTGACTTCATTCAATCAATGTTAAGCTCCCTTACAGCCTCAAAGCATAGCAACGGTAGAACCCTTTATATAAACAGAATCTTGCATGCTAGCCCATATAGCAAAGAAAAAAAGATTTGAGTCTGGTTTGTGGAGGGTTGGGGGCTGGAAACTTTACTGACTCAACCTTCCCTATTTCAGCTGACTCTAAGACATCCCAGGAGCCCAGTTTGAAAACCTGCTCTAGCCTGAATATGTCAACCTAGTTTACAAACTTCTGAGTATTGGGTTTAATACTCATATCACTGGGTTTCTAGAGGCAAAGCACCTGGTCTAAATGGGACTATTTGTTTGCTTTTAGTTGGGCCTGATTTAGAAAGTCTTAAATGATCTGGTTACACCTCCCTCCAGGAGAGCTACTATATTAGAGCTGTGATCTTCATTCTTCAGTGTAGATCAAGCCATAGTTCTCTCCCTTCTGGGAGGGCCCAGGAGGAAATCTGTCACCACCTACCTACTTTTAGGATAGCTTAGTCTTCTGCCAGTGTTCACATTTGAGTAAATGAATATAGGACCATCGTATAGGGTGCATGTTGCACACTTGCTATGTGGCAGATGCTATCCAGGTCCTGGGGATATAAGGTAAGGGTCTGGATTCTGCCTTGGGAGAACTGGAGAGATGAACCGACCTCTAAAACAGTGGGGAAAATGAACGGGTGGTACGGGAGCATCGGCCCATGTCCTCATCTCTAATATAAGGACACAACTTGAACTAGAACAGTCTATAGACAGAATAGCAGATGAGAGAACTCAACAACACAGATGGCCATGTGAAAGAATCAGAATCGTTTACCTATGGAAACATTTTAATTGACTGACTCCCTGGTTGTGATAACAGATAACATTGTTTCCCGGAGTAGATGAATATAAGTAAAAAATGTCCTCCCTAGCCAGCCATGGTGGTGCACACCTGTAATCCTAGGACTTGGGAGGCTGAGGCAGGAGGATTGCAGGTTCAAAGCCAGCCCAGCAATTTAGTGAGTCTCTCAGCAATTTAGCAAGACCCTGTTTCCAAAATAAAAAATAAAATAGGGCTGGGGGTTGTGTATAACTCAGAGAGGTAGAATCCCCAGCACAGCCAAAAACCAAAAAATGTCCTTCTTAGGTGGCTCTTGTGGTGGTCTTACTTGGAATGCAGATGGGAAGGACTGTAGGGACAGGCACAGACATCAAGGTTTACGTAACGATGCATTCGATGCGTAACAATGCATTCGTGTCTCAGATTCGGTTCGCAGATCTTTAGAGATAGAAAGGTGAATGGGAGGTTGGCTCTATTCTTGCCTGAGATGCTCCTATACTTTTTAAAATGTAATTTTCCCTCTTTTTGCCCCAGAATTGCCTGAGTGGAATTTCGATGGCTCTAGCACCTTTCAATCTGAAGGTTCCAACAGTGACATGTACCTGGTTCCTGCTGCCATGTTTCGGGACCCCTTCCGCAAGGACCCCAACAAGCTGGTGTTCTGTGAAGTTTTCAAGTATAACCGAAAGCCTGCAGGTGTGTATAGGATGGGTGTGGGGGCCCCACCTCAACCCATGAAATCTGTGAAGGGAGGAGATATTCTGAAGTCAGTCTAGGCTTCCCAGAACTATCTCAGAGAACTGTTAAGAATTTGTCCACCCTGCACTTTCTCTTTGAAGGAGGTAGTGTGGCCTATCCTTCCATGGTCCCCTTTACGGGTTGCATAAGATGGCATTGAATTCATTAAATCTGTGTGCTGATGGGAGTCCCCAGAGACACTACCTCCCTGTAGATTTTGAGAACCTAGATCTGCCACATACTACCAGTGAACTGAGGCAAATTATTTATTCCCTGGACTTCCGTTTTGTTGACTTTAAAATAATAAAATCCATTTTATAGTCATGTGGGAGATTAAGTAAGTTAACACATGTAAATCATTTAGGAACATTTATACATCAAATATTGGTTGTTCTTTCACTCCAGACAGTTTATCTTAAATATTTAGAAAAATATGAGCATCTTGGTTTACTGATAACATACAGGTTTGCTGTAAGTGCAGCTCAGGGTCCCTGTTGCTGCTGTGATACGTCTGTTCCCAGTTTCCAGCCAGTTAGCTTCTTAAACCCAGTGGAAATCTCACTTCCGTGAAGTCTGCTGCTACTCTGCCAATGGAACCCAGTGGCTCTGGCCTTCCTCGCCTTTGTTTTGAGAGGCAGTATGGCTGGTAAAGGGCCCGGGCTCTGAAGCCAAGACAACCATGGCTTTCCTGGCTCTGCTGCTTGCCCCGTAACCTGGGCACATTACCTAACATCACATCCCTGAGCCTCGTTTTCTCATCTATAAAAATGAAAGGCTCTTGGTGTTGGTTCTCTGCAATCACTGGCGCCACAAGATTTAGCATCTTCTTTGCTGGAGATGGAGATCAGATACTTCAGAAAACTGGGAGTGGATCTACCACGTGATCCAGCTATACCACTCCTGGGTATCGTCCCAAAGGGACTGAAATCAGAGTATTGTAGGGATACATGCATATCCATGTTTACAGCGGCCCAGTGCACAATAACCAAGTTATGGAACCACCCTAGGTATCCATCGATAGATGAATGCATTCCAAAATTGTGGGATATCCATACAATGGAATTCTACTCAACAGTAAAGAAGATCCAAATTCTGTCATTTGCGGGAAAATGGATGGACCTGGAGAACGTTATGCTAAGTGAGATTAGCCAGTCACAGAAAGTGAAGGTTCATATGTTTTCTCTCATATGTGGAAGTTAGGGAGTAATGGGGATACATATGAGAGGGACTTTAGACAATGGAGGAGAAACCCCAGTGGAGCGAGGGAGGTGGTCTAGGAAGTGTGGGGAAGAGGGAGAATTAATGAAGGAAACACTTTTGTGGTCATTATGTACATATATGACAATACCAATGCCAATCTCAATATCATGTATGGGGAAGAGGGGAGTGGGGAGGGAGCCAGGGGGAAAGCCCACGGAGTGCTGTGTGCATGGATGTCACTGAACTACATTATGATGTGAGACTATAAGACTATAATGCACCAATAAAAGTCTAAAAAAATGAAAGGCTCCTAATAACCATCTCAGGGTTGTTATAAAGATTCAGACGAGCAGTTTTTGTTTTAAAGTTCTTTTCAAGCTTGGAAATTGTTTCCAGTTGAGCTCATCTCGTTTTTTTCTTTTGCACCAGCCAATACTATATAACTTAGCACTTAAGCTCACCTGGAATGTTAGCAAACTATTCTCAATAAAAATTAAAGACTTGGCTGGGCCTGGTGGTACATACCTATAATCCCAGCTACTTGGGAGTCTGAGACAGAAGGATCAAAAGTTTGAGGCTAGCCTGGACAATTTAATAAGACCCTCTCTCAACATTTAAGAAACTAAAAAGGGCCGGGGATAGAGCTCAGAGGCAGAGGACCCCTGGGTTCCATCTCATTACCATGCAATAATAATAACTACAGCTTTGGCTCTAAGTGCCTGAGAAATTAGGGGATAAGTTTGACAACTAGAAGCAGCTATCTTGCTTCCAGAGGGTGGAAGTACCTGGCATTTGGTCCTTGGGAGGTGGCCAGCATACAGAGAAGGTGGACACTTGCAGTGTTCCAAATCCACTTCCATGTGACTTGGTCGTAACTGAGTTTAATTATAGCTAAAGTCTTGCAGAGAATCTCCGTGCAAATGTGTAATTGCAGCTTCTCCCATTTTCCTGACTTAGTGATGGGACACAGGTTTGTCCTAGGTCAGCTCACCCTCTAAGGAACACCTGGGCTGCAGCGTATAAGGACTGTTTTCCTGTCAGCATCCAGATTCCGTGTATGTGTCCCTCTGTGTCCCTGATCGCCTGTTGACTCTTTATTTCTAGAGACCAATTTAAGACACACCTGCAAACGGATAATGGACATGGTGAGCAGCCAGCACCCCTGGTTTGGAATGGAGCAGGAATACACTCTCATGGGCACAGATGGTCATCCCTTTGGCTGGCCTTCCAACGGCTTTCCTGGGCCCCAAGGTAAGTCCCCTTGGTGAAAGGGGGACCTGGTCCTCCCCTAAGTGCCTAGTCCAGGGAAGCCCCTCTCTCCAGAGATGGGAGCATCACCTGAATCACAAAGCTGAGACCGGCTGAAAATAAAAGTTAAAGTAGAGCCCTGATTGCCCGAGTCCAAAGATGGATATAAATGTACAAAGTAGAAAGATTACGGGCAAGCCTTGGGTTCCGCTGAGGCTCTGGCAGAGAGGAGCCCCAAGTGCTCCACTCCTCACCTGCAGGTGAATGCAGGGATGGTGATTCAGGAGACCGAGTGCGAAGGGCCTTCTGATTTCTCATTTCCTCACTCTTAACCACTCTGTCTTGAAACCTCTGCAGGTCCCTATTACTGTGGTGTGGGAGCAGACAAAGCCTATGGCAGGGATATCGTGGAGGCTCATTACCGGGCCTGCCTGTATGCTGGAGTCAAGATTACAGGCACAAACGCTGAGGTCATGCCTGCCCAGGTAAACGGCTCTAGTCCATCCTCTTCCTCCCCTCTCACGACTTCTAGGTGGGCAGGCAGACGGGGACTTTGGCTAGCCAAGGGCTGCTGGTGTACTGTTCACTAACCAAAACTTTAGAGTGGGTGGGAGTAGAGGCAAAACGAGAATGGGCTTAGTTAGGGGCTTGAGTTTGGTGAGCAGCTGGCTTTATTTTAAAGGCCAACCATTTCCTTTGTAGTGGGAATTCCAAATAGGACCTTGTGAAGGAATCCGCATGGGAGATCATCTCTGGGTGGCCCGTTTCATCTTGCACCGTGTATGTGAAGATTTTGGAGTGATAGCAACGTTTGATCCCAAGCCCATTCCTGGGAACTGGAACGGTGCAGGCTGCCATACCAACTTCAGCACCAAGGCCATGCGGGAGGAGAATGGCCTGAAGTGAGTACCTTCCGCTGGGCCCATCTCTGGTCTCTGGTGGAGAAAGCTCGGGAAGGGAGGATTAGTCTGCAAAATTCTCTTAAAAGCTGATTTGCCAAGTCTTTGTATCAGGGATGGGTATACTGGGCTTCAGGCTCCACGTGCCTTAGCTCTTGACACTTGGCTTCAAGATTTTTCTAAGCCTATAGTTTTGTTCCCATTTGAAAAGTACCATATACTTCCTAGAATTAAAGGCGGTGATAGGGAAAAGTTGACAAATAGGTTCCTGTGTTTGGAAGTATTAAATAAGAACTTAGTAATGATACAGGCAAGAAGGTAAACATAATGCTTATGGGTGGGCAAAAGTCTTTGAAGTGACAAGGTTCTTTTCACTGGAGAAATACTGACTTTGTCCTGCGTGTCAGGCATGTCCCCCAGTGCTGGGGACACAGGGTGCAAGGCAGTCACTGCCCCGTGCAGTATTTGTTGTGCTTGGGCCATATTTTGGTAAACTTTAGTCTTAGATCCATTCCTGCTCCTGCCCTTGAAGGCTGGTTTCCTGGGTGACAGGGTCAGACCCTCATCTTTTTTTTGTTTGTTTCCTCTAGGTACATCGAGGAAGCCATTGATAAGCTAAGCAAGCGGCACCAGTACCACATTCGCGCCTATGATCCCAAGGGAGGCCTGGACAATGCTCGGCGCCTAACTGGATTCCACGAAACCTCCAACATCAACGACTTTTCTGCTGGCGTAGCCAACCGTGGCGCCAGCATCCGCATTCCCCGGACTGTCGGCCAGGAGAAGAAGGGTTATTTCGAAGACCGTCGCCCCTCTGCCAACTGCGACCCCTTTGCGGTGACAGAAGCCCTCATACGCACATGTCTCCTCAACGAAACCGGCGATGAGCCCTTCCAGTACAAAAACTAAGCGGACTAGACTTCAGCCATCGGGCCCCTCCCTCCTAGGTCTGCTGCCCCTCCCAGCTGTCCTGCTTGACCCCATTGTAACTCAAAGGGTGGAGAATCGAGGTCTTTTTTATTCCTCATGCCCAGTTAATCTTGCTTTCTTTGGAGACAGAGGGGCTAACTCCTTAATCTCTTCACACCCAACCCTCTCTTTTATTCCTATCACTGAAGCTTTCTAATGCGTTAGTGGGGAGGGGGAGGGAGAGGTAACCACTGCTTCCATTTTACCAGGTGTTCTTGTCCCGTAGGTGTAGCTATCTGGACAGAGCATATGTGTTTGTGAAGGGTGGGCTGTGAACTTTTTCTTCAAGGTAGCTAAAAAGGGGAGGCCTGGCTTTGCAGGTAGCTTAGATTGCCCCTCTTGGTGGAAAGCGCTATTTCTGAAGGTATAACCAACTTCTGTTAAAAGTGGAAATTAGGGGAGCAGGAGGAGGGGTTGGGGATCAGGGAGGAAAAACACCTTTGGTCTCTTGTTCCTTGCCTCGCTGCGGGGCTACCTGTCCTCCCGTGAGCACGTAGCGTAAACTGATGAATATCCCTACCTTATTGAAGAAAACGTTCTCGCTGCTTGGTCTTTCATTTATAACACAAAGCAGAGTAGTATTTTTATATTTAAATATAAAAACAAAAAATTATATATATGGGTGTGTGGCTAACATGTGTTTTCTAAGAAATTCATCTTGGCCATGGGGTGTTAAGTTCGAGGCAAATACATTGAGTTAGAAATGAGGGTCTCCTTTTGAGTAGGGGTAGGGAATGGGGTACTGGAAAAGTTGGTTATTTGGGGCCTTTAGTCCCTTGTTACCACTTAAGAGGTGCCCTGCCCATCCTGCCGGAGGTGGACACTGGACATTGAGCCGGTGGATGGCGCATTACTGGCAGTCACCTGAGCCCGGTGGCTAGGTTTAAAAGACACACATGTACTTGTCCACACATGGGTTTAGAAGAATTGAGTTGGCTGGTCAACTTGAGCATGTTACTGACAGAGGAGGTATTGGGGTTATTTTCTTGGTGAGACTAGCATGTCACTAAAGCAGGCCTTTTGATATATTAAATTTTTTAAAAGCAAAACAAGTTTAGATTTTAATCAAATTTGTAGGGTTCGTAAGTCTAATTTTACAGAACTGTCTGCTTCAACCATCTCTCCTTCCGGTCTCATCTTGGAGGAGTTGTGGATTGTGCTGGAGTTGAGAGTTACAACACTTGTAATTGTGTATCCTCATGTCTTTTCTCCCAGTGCAGAATATTCCTTTAGGATTCCTAAGGAGTTTTTTTTTTCTTTAATAATAAACTCCACCTCCATCCCTACATTTTCCCTCACTGTTCTCTGGTTTTCGTGCTGGCTGCAGCAGGCCAGCTGTGGTTTCCTCTTACCATGACGACTTCTAATTGCCATGTACAGTATGTTCAGAGTTAGATAACTCCTTGTTGTAAACAAACTGTGTAACTGCCCAGAGCAGCGCTTATAAATCAACCTAACATTTATAAGATCTCTTCTGACTTGTTTGTGGTTCTTTAAAAAAAAAAAACCTCTGTGCCATTTTATTCTTTATTTCCTACCAAAAAGGTGGGGGTAATGGGTGGTTTTTAGAGACAAGTATAGGTTTCTCTGCTCTTTGAATTTCTAAAAACTGGGAGTCAGGTTGCTGACCAGCTTTTTCCTTTACCTCTAACTCTGGGTATTTGGGATCCCTGGGATGATTATTTGGTCACATGGTCTTGACATTTCCTAACCCTAGAGTTTCCTGGCGGGGTAAACCTCTGGTCCTCCCCTTCCTGCACTCCAGAGTTTAGGTTTGACCTATTACTGCCATAACATGGTTTCCAATGGTCCTGCTATACCACGGTTTACCGACTGTCCTGCCTTCATTTTGTAACAGCTTAAAGTATTTGTGATCAACTGTTTTTCCTATCCCTGGTCTCCCAAGTTCATCCTCTGCCCAGCTGCCAGTGACTCATCTAAATAGCAAACATGACCACATTGCTGCCCTCTGAAGCCTTCCAAGGCTGGCTGCTGGCTGTGCTAATTGTGGACAATAGTGGTTGTTTTAAGAGGCGGTGTGGGCTTTGGGAAGTAGCTGGGCCCTGTTAGAGATGACAAAATATATATTTTGCTCTAGAACTCCTGGGAAGGTTGGCTCATAATGTCTTAATTTCCAAAGTAGGGGGTATCTACAAACCTAGTGTTTTGTTAAACATAGTCCCAATTTCCTCCTGTTGCTCCAGCATGATTAAGAGTGTCCTACACCCTCAGCACTGTCCTGGTTTTAATGTTAAAATTTCATGGCAGTTACTCATTTCAATGGAGTCTATACTCCCACCTCCTCCGCTGACATTGGGTTTCCTTCACTGGGTCAGTCCTATAGGTAGACTAAAGAGGCAGTGGCTAGCCTGAGCACTTTGGGGAAACAAGACAAAAAGGTCACAGGCAAAGGAAATTTAATAGGATCAGAGTTTAGGGGGAAACAGCATACTTCTTCCCTCTTTCCTGGAATTAGCTTTGACCTGCAGGTCCCCCTTGTATTTCTAAGGTGTTTTTTATAGCTCATTTAACAGACACTGGGTTACATGATAACTTTATCAGTGATAGATTAAACAATGACAGCCCAAGCCTTCAGCCTTAAAGAGACAGGCCAGTATTAATGTAGTGGGTAAGAGTTTCTGAGCCACTGTTTTGTGCAGAGGCTCCAAATAGCTCACCCAGAGTTTCACAGATAATTTCCGGTTGCTGTTAGACCCTTATGCCAATGAGGAGCAAAGCCTAGAGAGCCACCTGCAGTCCCAAAGAAAGCAGACATCCCATCACTCAACAGGACTTCTCAATTGTAAACTTCCGGAAGCAAGCATCCTGCTTCCCTTGTTCATCACTATCCCCAGATGGGTCATGTTGCCTGCAGGACTTGTTTAATGAGCTATTTTTAAGTATCAGTTCTGTGAGCTTTAAGCCTACAATGCTCCTGGATGGTTTCAACCTTGTGAAGTCTTTGATTGTTTGGTGGTAGCACTAAAGTGAAGTTTTGTCTTACTGAACTTAGAACTGGATATGTTTTTCCACAACAAACATCGCCCCACTAAAGCCTAAGAGTGTATTGTGGGAAAGAACCGTTTTCTCTGTTGATTCTGCTTGGAATTAGGTAGCCAAGATCTATCTAAAGATAACTGATATAGCCTGGTGTGGTGGCACACGCCTGTAATCCCAGTACTTGGGAAGCTGAGAGAATAGGATCATAGGTTCGAGGCCAGCCTCAGCAATTTAGTGAGAACTTCAGCAACCTAAGAGAGACCCTGTTTCAACATAAAAAAATAAAAAGGGCTGCGGGTGTAGCTCAGAAGTAGAATGCCCCTGGGTTCAATCCCCAGTAAAACACACACGTGCGCACGCATGCGCGCGCGTGCGCACGCACACACACACACACACACACACACACACAAATATAAAGTGGCAATTCATTGAACTCCAGGCTTCAAATTGCTACTCTAAACAAAGTGAGCTGATTAGAGTCTTGCCATTTTATAGCTTTAGCTCAATCACCAACCATAAAAATATTAAGTATACAAAAAATTTCATACTTGGGCTGGGAATATAGCTCAGCAGGAGAGCGCTTGCCTAGCATGCACCAGTCCCTGGGTTCAATCCCCAGCATCACAAAACAAACAAAAAAGCACAATTATACTTGGCTTTACACTATGCGGACCTATGCAATATACATATGCACAGTATAGACACACCATATTTGTGAGAACATGTATACACACACATGCATCAGGTACATAATATTGATCTTACATAAGATTCAATGTCTTAAAAAAGAGGAACTTATATCTTCCAGAAATAGTACACAAGAGAATTTGCTGGACTGAAAAAGCTGTCTCTAGGAATGGGTTGGTGAAATATGAAAGTGATAATCATTCTTAAAGCAAGGTCCTGCTGCCAAGTCTTTCTAATTAATTTCTCCCTCTGTGCCTTATGGACAGGGGGTTCTCAGGCTGTCAGCTAGTAAATAGATTCACTGCATGGAGGCCCACTAATAAAGGAGAGTGGTGTCCTAGTCCCCTGTTACAGAGGAAGTGTCCACACAGTTCCTGCTGTCGTTGGATGAATTGCTTTCCAGGAGCCTTGGCCTCAGCAAGTCTCTTGGTTGTCTTGAGATCTGACTGTCTCAGCTTGCTCTGCCCCTCCATCCTACGCCTTAGTCAGCAGACCTCCTGACTTAACTCCGGTGGGCATCCAGCCGCTGCCGCTGAACTGAGGCCTTCTGCGTTTGCTCCTCAACGAAGTTTTAGAATAACTCTTCCTTGTGACTCCATTATACGGCCCTATTGGCATTAAATTGGAGAGGCATTCAAAATACTGCCCCAAAATTCATAAATAAAATGGAGGCCAAATAGGCACAATTTTTGGTATTTTGGCATTTGAGGACATCAAGCAAATGGAAATTCTTTTCTTTTTCATGCCCCTCCCCGCTTACAGCTAACAGGTTTTATTGGCATTACCAAACAGTATGGGACTTCTGGGACTTATTGCTCTGTATACCAGCTTAGCCTCAAATGATTTTATGAGCTGTTTCGGTAACTACTCAAATAATGGTATAGGACAAAGTACAGTATCACATTGAGGGAGGAGAGGGAGAAGGACTTTTTGGGGGAGAAGTGAAGACTTCTCTGGTCTCTGGGAAGGAACTGGTGATTTAATTAGGAGCTAAGTTTAAAGAGAATACAGTAGGAGAATCCGCTCTCTCGGAGCTTCTGGTCTAAAAGGACCCACCTCCCCAAACAAACTACTACCAGGCTCTTTCCTAGGTGGGTTGAGCCTCCAGAAACCGCCAATCTATTAATATTTTTATGTAAATATGTTTCTGGCTTAGCCCTTAGCCAAGCAAACGTTTCCTAAATGCTTGTTAAATTGTCTGAGAAAGGTCACTCCCAGTATCCTTAGCTAGTGAAAGTAAACACAAGGCTGAGTCTGGAGGGAGGGGCGCTTGATTCACAAGTATTAATCTTAGATGTTAACGGCTTGTGTATGAGCTGCCCTACTCCCACAGTTAATCTCCACCCAAGTACTAACCAGGCCCAACTCTGCTTAGCTTCCAAAATCGGGTGCGTTCAGGGTGGGATAAGGTAGACCCCACAGTTATATCAAATTACCCAGTCTAGAAATATCCTCCTCTCCCTGATCCCAAATACAGGAGGACCTTTGGGGATGATCACCCCAATTTCCATATCTTAGAAGCGGCAGAGTCTTCCAAGTACCTCCCTTCCCATGGGAGTGGACAGTTGGGGGACATACTTGGACTCTCTGTGGCTAATATCTCACGTCTATCACGGCTACACAAATTGATGCCGTCCTTACAGAATCAGCCTAGATAAGCTAGGGACATCTCCAAAATTCCTTCTAGATTTCAAATTCGGTAGCATGAACCATCACACCGACACTGAAATGAAGATGTCCTGAGTTGAATTTGCTCTCTTGGAGGGTAAAAGTGCTTGTCCAACTTACCAGTTATTGTGCATCAAGGTCCCCAGCATTTCTTTGAGGGAAGAATTATGAGGCAACATTTTATGTTAGTAGTAATGGGAATATTTAACCATAAAACGATTTAACCCAGCCGGGCGTGGTGGCGCACACTTGTAATCCCAGTACTTTGGGAGGTGGAGACCGGAGGATCCGGGTTCGCGGCCAGCCTCAGCTCTCTCTCTCTCTCCCTGTCTCTCTCTCTCTCTCTCTCTCTCTCTCTCTCTCTCCTTAGTGAGGCCCTCCGCAACTTCGTGAGACCCGGTTTCAAAATAAAGTATAAAAAATAGGGCGGGGGGTGTAGCGCAGAGGTAGAACGCCCCTGGGTTCAATCCCCGGTACCGGAAAAAAAAAAATGATTTAACCCCTTTCTTCCAGGGAGATCTATTTCTCTCTGAGAGCTCTGGCGACATTACTTTTGGAGCCCTAAAGCTGCATAACATTCTTGCTCCAGTAGCTCAGCCCAGCCCTCTTCATCACCAAGGGTTACATGTCCTTGGAAAGTATCATGAGTGTGCTATTGATTGCTGTATAACAAATTACCCCAAAACACAGCAGCTTAAAATAGAAAAAGTTTGTTATCTCATACAGTTTCCAACGATGGGGAATCTGGGAGTGACTCCAGCGAGTGGTTCTGTCTCGGGGTTGTAGTCTTTGAAGATATGACTGGGTTCAGTGTCCCCCCACACCTGGGCCTCTCCATAGGTGAGTGATAGGAGAGAGACTAAGAAGGGCTGAATTCAGTCCACTTAACAGAAAGGGCAAGTTCCACCTCTGGAGAGAAGGAGTATCAAAAAGTTCATGGGCATATCTTCAAATCTACCACAACAGGTTGGCTCTAAGACAGTATCCCAGGTTAAAGTGTTAATCTGGGGAGAAAGTCTTTTATTTAAGGAGGCTGGTTTCGATTCCTTTAATTACTAAACTAATGAGGATTGTGCAAAGTTTGTAGGGGAGATGCTGACTGAGAATTCCAGAGCTAGTGACAAAAGATGGAAAGAATGGGAAGATTCTTGTCACCACCCTACCCCAACCTCCCTTGTCTCTGACATGCTCTTTCTCTGCCCTTCTTGAAGACCGGAGAGCTCCAAGATTGGGCCGAGTTAGTTTCCGGAGAGATTTAGGTCTGGTGCATGTGGAACATGTAAGCCCTCTCCAGCTGATCTTCCTTGTAAATGGTCAAAAATAGCACAGCAGTGCCGGTCCTGGTGCTTGCTTTTGGCTCTGGGTTTCACCCAGCCTGGCTTGCAGACAACAGGTTATTTTGCTTTCATAAGCCGAATTATGTAACTAACATCTTGAACGGTGGCGCTGAGCCAATTTAGAGGTCACAGCAGGAGGGGAAGGGCAAAAAGAATAATAATTTAAAAAAATGGAGCGAGAACAAGAAGGGAGGAGGAGGGAGAGAGAAAAATGGAAATGAGAGTGGAGACAGGCTGAGACTAACAACTACAGCCTGTTTATATGTTCTTGGTCTCAGGTGACAGGCTATGCTATCTGGGAAGTTCTTCTCCCCTTATTTTAGCAGGGCATTAGGTCTTCCTTGGATGTCTGAGCCAAGCAACAGCACGTGTAGGAGTCACCCCAGGGCCCATCAGTATCCCTACTGGGACCATCAGTATCCCTATTGGGGGCAGCAGCAGGCTGGTATGGTGCCACACTGTTGGTTCTTGGTAGAAAATAAACGGGCAAGACATTGTCTCCATCCACCCAACCTCCACCACAGCTTCATGCTGACTCTCCAAGTCTGAGGACCAGTCAGTGGAGAAGCAGAAAAGTATGTAGAGATCTGAGGCCTTTCTCCTCTTCTGTATTTCAGTGTAGCCCATTGCTCAGTGTCCCAAACACCTAAGGAATTCTCCTTTCTCACCAGACCACGAGCCATGGGAAGTTCATTGGCCTTTTTGCGCTCAAAGATGTCGGTGCCTAAATTTGATTCCTGGAATCTCAGAACTGAAAGTCATCCTAAAGCAGTTGCTTTAAACCTTATTTTGACACTCTGGTGGAGACTTAATATGAAAGCACTTCTGGATATTTCACCAAAATACGTTTTAAATATAAGCTCAGTATGTTCAAAGTGTCCTTGGAGCTCCACCAAGGATTCAGGTTAAGAACCCCTGTCCCTGGGGTCATTTTGTCCAGCCTCCCAGGTTCAAGAACCCTTCCTCCAGCATCTGTTACATGGTCAGTGAACATATGCTTGAACCCTCTAGGGAAGGGAGGTTGTTGTGCCATAAGGAGCCCTTTCTATCAGTGAGCTAACTGCTTTATGCTTTTATGATAAGAACATTTGCATTCTGTGTTGCTTTTTGCCATTATCCTCATTCTGCCTCCAGAAACTCCACAGACCAGAGCTGATTCCTTTTTCACACAACAATCTTTGTGTGTCGTGTGTGTGTGTGTGTGTGTGTGTGTGTGTGTGTGTGTGTGCAGGGGATTGAACCCAGAAGCATCCTAACTCCAAGCTACACACCCAACCCTATTTTAAATATTGTTTTGAAACAGGGTCTTGCTAAGTTGCTGAGAGTCTCAATAAGTTGCTGAGGCTGGTCTTGAGCCTGTGATCCTCCTATCTGTCTCAGCCTCCCAAGAACTGGGATTACAGACTTGGGCCACCATGCCCAGCTTCTTTGAGAGACTCGAAGGCAGGGTGCACATCTCTTCTGAGTCCTTTCTTTTCCAGATTCAACATCCACAGTTCCTTCTGTTCCAGCATGATTTTCTAGATCTTTTGCAAGCTGTCCTTCTTCCTCTAGATGTTCTCTGGATTGTCATCAGTCCCGTTCTAAAGGACAATTCTCTAGAAGGGCTGGACTGGGTGGCATTTCACAAGATGTCTGCTTCTTCCTTCTTCTAGACACTAAACTCCTAATTATTGTAAGGAAAATTTCACAGACTTTTTGAAAGTCTCATCACACCCATCGCTGTGCAATCTATTAAAATTCTGAGGGATGCTGCACACCTGTAATCCCAGTACTTGGGAGGTTGAGACAGGAGGATTGCAGATGCGAGGCCAGCATCAGCAAATTAGCAAGGTCCTCAACAACTTAGCGAAACTGTTTCTGAATGAATGAATGAATAAATAAATAAATAGTAAATAAATAAATAAATGGGCTGGGGGTGTAGCTCAGAGGTAGAATGCCCTTGGGTTTGATCCCCAGTACCACAAAAGAAAAAAAAATTCTGAGGGGGAGAGATTTCCTGGACATGAGAAGTCAAGAGGCTGTTTTTGATCAACCAAAGTCTAATGCAAAGCTGTTCCTTTCCTGCTTTCTGCGAGGTGCTGGCGACCGAATGTGACATTTCGAGTTTGTGGGATAGATGTTCTGCCGCCAAGTTGCGCTAACCCTGCTGAACTTTGGCAAATACTTTAACACAAAGAATGGGGGCGATAGGACCCCCCCAGTTGATTACCAGGCCCCAAGTAGGCATGACTGCGGGGCCTGGAGATCAGCTCCTGGCCATGCGCTCCTACAGCAAAGCAGACAAACCACACCGAGCAGAGGCTCAGCCAGGGCGCTCCCACGCCCCTTGGGCGCTCCTCTCTGCCCTTCCCCCCCAGGCCAGCAGTTAGGGGGGTCTCTGTGCTTTGCTTGGGGAGGGTTGGGTTGCTGCAAGGCCACCCCTCCACAGTCCCCAGAGAAAGATCAAACACTTTAGATCTTTAGATTTTTTTTTCTTTTTCTTTTCTTTTGGTGCTGGGGATTGAACCCAGGAGCATTCTACCTCCGAGCAACATCTCCAGCCCTTTTATTTTTTACTTTGAAACAGGGTTTCACTAAGTTGCTGAGGGTCTCACTAAGTTGCTGAGGCTGCACTCAAACCTGCACTTCTCCTGTCTCAGCCTCCCAAGTAGTGGGATTACAGGAGTGCCTGACCACACCTGGCTCATTTTGGATCATATGGGGAAGGAAGGGAGCCGGAACGCCCAAGAAAGGGAGCCTCTGAGAAGCTTTGACACGAATATTTCCCAAAGCAGAAAGGACATTTTGACATGTTTTGGGGACGATGACAGGACTTCATGGGGAAGGCCGTAGGGTTCACCTGAAGAGGCTGGACTAGAGTGCTGAGTGGGCCGCCTGCTTCCAAGAGGCCGAGGGAACGTGGACACTGCACAGCAGCTGCTGCCACCTTGCCCTTGTTTTGGGGGGCACCAGGTAGACCTCCTGAACACATTCCCAGCTCTGAGCAGAGCAAGGGGCCTTAGCCACGCTGTGACGGAATTTCCTGCCAGGCTGGGACTCAGCACAGTGAGAGCTCCGGTAGTAAAAAGAAGCGCGCGGGGCAGCTCCTCAGCAGCCAGGGCAGCTAGAAAACTCGTGGAGGAGCCGTGTTTGCATGGTAGAGACACTACGGCGGCCCCTCCCCCGGGTCTGTGGGGGACACAAGACCCCAGTGTGTGCTTGTAACTGCAGATAGTAATGAGCGTTATGTATACTATGTTTTCCTAAACATATGTATGCAAATTTAATGCCGTTTTTTTATTTTTATTTTTATTTATTTATTTATTTTTTGCGGTACCGGGGATTGAACCCAGGGGCATTCTACCTCCGAACTATACCCCCAGCCCTATTTTTTATTTTGAAACAGGGTCTCACTAAGTTGCAGAGGCCTCACTAAGCAGCTGAGGCTGGCCGCGAACCCAGATCCTCCGGTCTCAGCCTCCCAGGCTGTGTGCCACCACGCCTGGCAGAATTTCTAAAATCATGCATTTATGATCTTTTAGAAAAAGCATCTACCAGACGTGGCAGTCTATGAAGGTGCAGAATCTGATCCTATTCCTTAGTTAAGTCGCTTACCCTCTCTGAAATTTAGTTTCATCACCAGTAAAGCGGTCATATACAGCCCTCAGGACCAAGTAAGTCCACTCTGTGGATGTGCCAATGCCCTCTGTCGGGCACACGGAGGACGTCTGACAAATGCTCCTTACTCTCCTTTTCCTGGCCCCACCCCCAGGAGTGGCGGTGCCATTGACGGTCACCCTCATGGCTTGAGTTTCCTTTCTTAGACCAAGAAAGTTGCTGCAGAGGCTGCAGCTATTTAAATCCACTGACCTTTGCTGCTAAGGCTCCAGGACACCTCTATCTCTGGCGGTGACGGTGGTGACAGTGGTGACGGAGGTCGCTGGGGGTGTGTTGGGAGGTGGGGCAGAGGTGGGGCCCTGCCTTCGTCAGACCCTGATGACCTGGCTCGCAAGCTCTGCAAATTTCTTCTGATAGAGAGGCCCGCCTGCCAGGCTGGTAATCTTGGAGAAGATAGAAATAGCGGGCTCCTAGTTCCAAGTCCCTTCCTCTCGCTGCCTGAAGTCTTTCTCCGGCGTTGCTGGAGCTGTGGCTCCTTTGCTGTCTTGGCTGCCTTGAGGTTGGGCTGGGAGGTTGTCCAGAGGGCTTAACAAGGACGTTTGATCTTTGTCTTGCCTGGTTTCTTCAAGCCCAGGGACAGCACTGGCAGAAGGTTTGGGGTTCTTTAAGCCCACCACAGTCTCCCTCTGCTTAACTCACCCCCATCCCGGTCATACAATCTGAACAAAAACAGTGTGCGCGCCACGTCCAGACCATAAGCCCACTGCACGCATGTGACACCAGCCACTGGAAGACTCCTGGGGTTAAGCTCCGCTTGCTAAAGCCCAAACACCTGAAATGGTTTCTACAAGACTCTTTACAAATGTCATGGTATAAGAAGCAACATCTACAATGCTCCATTTGATCTTTATTTTATTTATGAAGAGTTTTTAGGAAAGTGTGATGGACAAATTTTATGTATCAATTTGGCTAGGTCACAGTGCCTGGATATTTGGTCAATCATTATCTGGATGTTTCTGTGAAGGTGTATATATATATATGTGTGTGTGTGTGTGTGTGTGTGTGTGTGTGTGTGTGTGTGTTGAACGAGATTAATGTTTAAATAGGTGGACTTTAAGTAAAGCAGTTCTCCCTCCCTAATGTGAGTGGGCCTCATCCAAGCAGTTGAAAGTCTTAGAACAAAAACAGACCTCCTATGAGCAAGAAGAAATTCTGCCAGCTGACTGACTTTGGACTTGAGCTGCAAGTCTTCTCTGCTTCTCCAGTCTGATGGACTACCTGATCATATTTGGAACATGCCAAGCTTCCACAATTGTATGAGCCAGTTCCTTAAAATAAACCTCTCTCTCCCTCTCTCTCTCTCTCTCTCTCTCTCTGTTTCTCTCCTTCCCTCCCTCTCTCAATTCATCCTGTTGGTTCTGTTTCTCTGGAGGATCCTGACTAATACACAAAGTATTTATATTTGCAATTTTGTTTTATGATCAAATAAAATCTAATTACATGTCTTTTAAATCAACCTCTTCCCAAAGTGAGAAGAAAGAAAGCCTGCATTGGTAGAGCTAGTGAAAACACACTGTTAGAATTAAATGGCGGCATTATGATTTATTTTCCTCCATTTTCTAAATATTTAATAATGTGAATGTATTACTTTACAATGAAAACACTTAGACTTAATTACTTCATGGGAAGTTTTATGGCAAAACAGAAATTTTCAGTATCTTTTTGTCATGGCGGCGGTGCTGGGGCTCAAACCCGGGCCCTTGCACATGCGAGGCAAGTGCTTTACCACTGAGCCACATCCCCAGCCCCCAAATAGAATTTTTAAGTAAATATAAATTTCAAACCCAATCAGAAAACATCCCCCAAAGTGTGTTTGTTATGCAAATATAGCTTCAAATCAAATTCGCCAGGCTTCCTCTTTGGCCAGCTGCTACCACTGAGAAGCTTCACCTCGGGTCTCACTGTGACGAGTGTTCTCTCAGAGAGCTGGGGATGTGTGTCTTCCCAGATTCAGATGTGACCGACAGTCCACAGGGCTCTGTGCCTGACTCAGGCTAGATGCACTCGCTCCCAGCTGGGTTTCATCTGATTCCTGTAACTCTGTGAGAGACAAGTTATCTTTACTTAACAAATGAAGGAACTGAGGCCCCAGCCAGGCATGGCGGTGCACGCCTGTGATCCCAGTACTTGGGAGGCTGAGACAGGAGGATTTGAGCTCAGCCTCAGCAACTATTTGGAGAGGCCCTTAGCAACTTAGTGAGACCCTGTTTCAAGATAAAAAGTAAAATAGGGCTGGGGGTGTAGCTCAAAGGTGGAACTCCCCTGGGTTCAATCCCCAGAACCAAGAAAAAAACAAAAACAAAACCAACAACAACAAAAGCAAAAAGAAAGAAAGAAACAAACCGAGGCTACAGGAAGTAATGCGATTCTCTTAAGACCACACAGCTGGGCAAGAGGCAGAGCAGGATGCATCCCTGGTTTCCTAACTCCAGCCTCTTCATCATGGCTGCCTCCATGGGATCCCAAGAGACCCGGGGATGCGCAGCATGGAGAGACTGGTTCATTGTAGACCAGCTTTGTATGGGAGGGGTTGGAATGTGAAAAGATACACATGATCAAAACTTGCAGACCATTTCCTGGGGCTCATCCTCCCCACCTCGCCAAATATTCATGAACCTCACATGGTAGTTCCTGCTCAGACCAAGCGAAAGGGAGATGAGGCCAGCTCACCCCTGAACGCAAGGGAGGCCCGAGACCCTGGTCCTCTTTGGTCCTCTTTGGCTGAGCCTTAGCCCCCTCCTGGACTCCATGGTGATCACACAGCAATCCCCATCTCCTTTCCATTCCTTTCCTGTCGTTCTATGCATACCGAAGAAAACCATCATTCACACCTGCTCCCATGGAGTACAGGAGCAAGGCGAGGAGGACCACTGCCCCTGAGAGCAGGGGCTGGGGGTGAGGCTGGGGACAGGCTTCTCCCATGTACCAAGCGGGAACGGAACTTGGGACCATGGAGAAAAAGCTGCTGAGGGAATACAACGCAGCTATCAGGAGCACGGACTTTCTGAAGCCACATTACGTGGGTTCAAATCCCAGCTCTGCACCTCAGTGCCTGTGTGGCCACAGGTGCATTACTTAACCTGACAGAATATCTATCTCACAGGTCGGATGCAAAGATTAAGTGAATTAGTGACGTGAAGTGTAAAGTTCCTGGTCTATGTACTGTGTGTTTGCTTTTATAATCCCCAGTCTCGCTCTGTGGACCAGACAGATCGCTTCCTCTCTGTGCCCTTCAATTTTCCCATTTATAAAGTAAGGGGGTTGGCTGGGTGCCGTGGTGCATGCCTGTAATCTCAGTACTTGGGAGACTGAGATAGGAGGATCACAGGTTCGAGGACAGCCTCAGCAAGTAGTAAGATTCTCATCAACCTAGAGAGACTGTTTCCAAATAAGAAATAAAATCGGGCTGGGGGTGTAGCTCAAAGGTAGAATGCCTCTGAGTTCAAACCCCAGTACCACAAAAATAAATAAATAAATAAAAATAAAAAGATTAAGTAAGGGGGTTGGATCAGATGACACGAGTTCCTTTCCGACTTTGAGGTCCGGGTTTCTGACCTCTTAGTCATTGGAAACTATTCTCCAGTTTCTGTCAGAGGCTGGATCTCTGAGCAGACAGCTGCCTGCACAGTCTACTTCAAATGGTCACTCCACCCTGCTCACTCGGCACTTATTAGGGAGGCGTACATGCATGGTTTCAATGTTTTTCAAGAGTGTCCAGCTGAAGTTCATATTCTTTGTGAGACCCTAAAAGTAAAATGAATTTAAACACTGTAAGAGAGAAAAAGAGGCAATGGGTCCCCGGAGCGATGGAGTGGCACAGGGGCATGGTGGTGGCCTATCACAGCCTAAAATTACCTCTTGGTTTATTCCTTTGGTGTGTGTGTATGTATTTATATATGTACGTATTTTTTTTGTGTGTGTGGTACTGAGGATTGAACCCAGGGGCATTCTACCTCCAAGCTACACCCCCAGCCCTATTTTTTATTCTTTTTATTTTGAAACAGGGTCTCACTAAATTGCGGAGGGCCTCACTAAGTAGCTGAGGCTGGCTGTGAACCTTGATCCTCCTGTCTCAGCTTCCCAAGTACTGGGATTACAAACGTGCACCACCACGCCTGGTTTATATGTATGTATTTATTTATTTTTGTGTGAAGTACTGGGGATTGAGCCCAGGGACATTTTTTTGTTTGTTTGTTTAACCTCTGAGTTACACCCCAGCCTTATTTTTTTTTTTATTTTGAAACAGGGTTTCACTAAGTTGCTGAGGGCCTTGCTAAATTGCTAAAGCTGGCCTCAAACCTGCAATCCTTCTGTCTCAGCCTCCCAAGTACTGGGATTACAGGTGTGTGCTACCACGCCCGCTATCCCTTTGGTCTTACTGGCTACCTCCTTTGCTTAGGCTGACAGACCTACCTACCTTCCTTCCTTCCTTTTTTTTTTTTTTGGTACTGAAGATTGAACCCAGGGGCATTCTACCTCCAAACTACACCCCCAGACCTTCTATTTTTTTAATTTTGAAACAGGGGCTTGCTAAATTGCTGAGGCTGACCTTGAACCTGTGATCCTCCTATCTCAGTCTCCCAAGTACCAGGATTACAGGCGTGCACCACCACACCCAGCCCTACCTCCCTCTTTAACTCCACCATTTGTTGAGCTACTACCATGTTTTTTCCCTCCATTCTCTGCAAAAAAGGGTAGCCAACCTGGCCTGTGTCCATCACCTGGCTAGCTGGTCACATCCCGTACTCCCTGCCCTCTCCAAAGAGCTGTCCACTTCTCTTCTCAAAATGCTCTTCCTCTTTAGTGCTAGGGACCCGGCACTCTAGTCCCTTCCTGTCTCCTTTTGACTTTCAGAGAGCCTCCAACTCTAGTCTAGCTGACCCTTGGCCAAGCCCAGGCCTACAGGGTGCTCAGACTCAGGGAATCACACCAAGGGAAATTCAGCCCTTCTGAAAACCCCAAGACTGCCTAGGGGAACGTGACCCTCCAAGAGTTCAGACATCACTATTCCATTCCAAGTGAGTGGATTCCGTTCTTCTCTCCTCCCAAGCTCAGTTTAGTCATCTGCCCATCCCCAACTCTCCCCTTTCCTTGTTTACTTTTTAAACAAATGTCCAGGGAGCTGCCAGGGCAGGTCCAAACAGCTGCGGAGAGTACCACGCTCCCCACCACTGTGGCTGGTGCTATAAGTGGAATGGGATCCGTAGCCCTAAACACGGAGTTAAATGACCCGCAGGCCACCCTCTCGCAGGCTGTCCTTCTGCTTAGGCGATCCAAAGCCCCATGCATTCCCGGCTCCATTCCACGTTCCCCTGCGTGCTGGAGGGCCGCCTTAGCTCTGCTTGGTGGCTGGGTGTGGCTGGCACGTGCTCCGGGTCTGGTGATCTGGGAGGACTTGGAGCAATTCCTCTCTGTTTTCAAAGCCTGGCTAGGCTAAGGCCTTTCAGGCACCTCTGTTCTTCCCCAAGCATGAGGCGGTTTGTCCCCTCGTGTGTTTGTGTAGCTGCGTTTGTGAACACGGATCGGAACCTGACCGTGGGCTGAACAAGCAGCAGGCTTTTCTCGTGTAACAAGAGGTCAGAGGCAGCTGCCAGGGCTGTGCAGCACCCGGATGTCATTATTGTGTGTTTTCACTCTGCCATCCTTCGTAGGTGGCTTCTGCTCAGGGTCTAGAGATGGCTTTGGAATCTGCCACATTGTTCCTGCATTCCAGGCAAGAAAATGGGATGAAAGGTGAAGGGGGAAAGGCCAAAGTGCACTTACCAACTGATTTGCCTCTTTTTATAATTTTTAATTTTTTTGTGGTGCTGGGGATTGAACCCAGGGGCGCTCTACCTCTGAGCTGTATCCCCAGCCCTATTTTATTTTTTATTTTGAAACAGGGTCTCACTAAGTTGCAGAGGGCCTCACTGAGTTTCTGAGGCTGACCGTGAACCTGTGATCCTCCTGTCTCAGCCTCCCAAGTACTGGGATTACAAGCATGCTCTTGTATCATATTATATGAATAGTTCTTCAACTTTCTTTTTTAAAATTCAACTATATATCTTGGCTATCTATTCGTTTATTAGATATAGCTTTCCCTAGCTTGCCTTTCTTTCTCTTCTCTCCCCTTCCTCCCTCCCTCCCTCCCTCCTTCCCTTCCTTCCTTCTTCCTCCCTCCCTCCCTCCCTCTCTCCCTCCCTTCCTTCCTTCGTTCTTCTCCTTCTTTCTGCAGCACTGGGAATTGAACCCAGGGCCTCATGCATGCTAGGTAAGCACTCTGCCACTGAGCTACATACCCAAGCTTTTTAATTTTTATTTTGAGACAGGAGCTCCCTAAGTTGCCCAGGCTGGCTTTGAGCTTACAATCCTCCTGTCTCAGCCTCCCGGTAGCAGGGATTATAGGCATGGCCACTGAGCCTGGCCCAAGTTTTCTTTACATTTTCCAAACTGCTTTTTGATATTTCCTAGTATGGGCATATAATACTGTAGTTTATTTGGCCAATCCCCTATTAATTGACACATAGGTCATTTCTAACTTATGCTATTACAAAATAATTGTTCAAAGACTATCTTTATACGTATGCCTCTGTTGCATATGGAGATACTATTAAGTAAAATTTTTAGGTTTTTGGATGTGAGCATTTTAGATTTTTAAAGATATTGCCAAATAATCCTCCCTTTCCCTCAGAGACAGCTGTATCTTAGAATGTTGTTTTCATCTTTCACTCGGGTCTGCCTTTGGACCTAGCACAGTATAAGCTCAATAAATGTTTGTTAAATTGCACACCCTTAGTCAGGCATGGTGGTGAATGCCTATAATCCCAGTACTTGGGAGGCTGAGACAGGAGGATCGCAGGTTTGAGACCAGCCTCAGCAATTCAATGAGGCCCTCAGCAACTTAGTGAGACTTTGTTTCCAAATAAAAAATAAAATAGGTCTGAGGGTGTAGCTCAGAGGTAGAATGCCCCTGGGTTCCATTCCCAGTACCACAAAAAAAAAAAAAAACCAAAATTGTGGTGCACACTTGTAATCCCAGTACTTGGGAGGCTGAGACAGGAGGATCGCAGGTTCGCGGCCAGCCTCAACTACTTAGTGAGGCCCCCCGCGACTTAGTGAGACCCTGTTTCAAAATAGAGAATAAAAAATAGGGCTGGGGGTGTAGCTTGGAGGTAGAATGCCCCTGGGTTAAACCCCAGTTCCACACACACACACACACACAAAATGCACACCCTACCAAGATTTTATCTGGAGATTACATTAAAAAATTCCTACATCCTGAGGCCTCCTTAGCTGCTTTTCTGTGTTAGAAAATTATTTCTGTAGAATCTAATGCTATCTTCCTGTGATGTTATACTTTGGTTCTTTTCTACCCCTTAAAATCAGGTAGAATAAATCTAATTCCTATTTCACACGATGTGACCAGCTTGCTATAGAATAGAATTCCTGCTTCCTCCGCCATCAACCTCATTTTTAATTTTTCAGGTTTTTTAAATTTTGCGGTACTGGGGATTGAACCCAGGGCCTTCTACCTCCGGGCTACACCACCAGACCTATTTTTTATTCTTTAATTTGAAACAGGGTCTCACTAAGTTGAGGAGGGCCTCACTAAGTAGCTGAGGCTGGCCCCGAACCTGTATCCTCCTATCTCAGCCTCCCAAGTACTGGGATTACAAGTGTGCGCCACCACACCCGGCTCAAGGTTTTTTGTTTGTTTCTTTGCTTGTTTGCTTTGTTTGTTTGTTTGAAGATAAAGAGTGAAGAACTTTTGCGAATAATTTTTTTCTTCAAGGCTGGAATGCAAGTCTAGCAACAGTACGTCCCCAGTGTTTTAGGACATATTGGTTCCTATTTGATGCACTGTTATTTATTTTTGTTTAAGTTTTTGAGTATCTAATATGTTCTCATGGTTAAGACATTGAAAAATACAAAAAGCATACATTGAACAATAATTATAGGAAAAAATGCTTCACATCACTAATCATCAAGGAAATGCAAATCAAAACCATAATGAGATCTCATACCCCAGTGAGAACAACTATAATTAAGAAGACCAAAAATAACAAACGCTGGCAAGGACGCGCAGAAAGGGGAACTGTTGTGGGAATATAAATTAGTCCAGCCATTATGGGAAACAGTATGCAGGTTCCTCCAAAAAACTAAATAGAGCTATCGTATGATCCAGCAGTCCCATTACTGGGTATATATCCAAAGGAAATGAAATCAATATGTTAAAGAAACATCTGCACTCCATGTTTATTGCAACTCTATTCACAACGGTCAAGCTATGGAAACAACTTAAGTGTCCATTGATAGCTGAGTGGCTTAAGAAAATGCAGTATATGTAAATAAAGGAATACTATTCAGTCATAAACAAGATGAAAGCCTGTCATTTGGGGTAACATGGGTCGAACTAAAGGACATATTAAATGAAATAAGTGAGCCACAGAAAGACACTACAGCAGGTAGAAGACTAAAAGTTGATTTCATAGGAGCAGAAAGTAGAATAGTGGTTACTGGGGGCTGGAGAAGGTGGGGGGGTAGAGAAGGGTTGGTTAACTGGTATAAGATACAGTTACAAGGATTAAGTTCTACTGTTTTGTGGCACAAACAGATAACTATAGTTAACAAAACTATAGAAAATAAAAGTTTGAAGAGAGGATCGTGTATGTTCTAGACACAAAGAGATAATAAATGTTTGAGGTAATGGAGATGCTAATTATGATGTGATCATTACACATTGTATACATGTATAAAAATATCATACTTGCTGGTCATGGTGGTCTACACCTGTAATCCCAGTACTTAGGAGGCTGAGACAGGAGGATTGCAGGTTTGAGGCCAGCTTCAGCGACTTAGTGAAGCTGTCTGCAACTTAGTAAGACCTTGTTTCAAAATAAAAAATAAAATAGGTCTGGGGGTGTAGCTCAGAGATAGAATGCCCCTGGGTTCAATCCCCAGTGCCCCCCCCACACAATCATACTCTACCCCAGAGATACATATAATTATTGCATATTAACTTAAAAATAATTATAAGGTTGAAAAAATAAAAATTAGAAAAAGGCATACATTGAAGAGTCTTGCTCCCATGCTATCCCCATCCTTTTGGTTTCGGAGTCCCCTATCCATGTCCAAGATAACCACTTCAATTAATTTATCAGCTATCACTTTAGAATTCCCTTATTCAAGAACTGGCATATAGTCGGGCATGGTGGCACACTTTTGTAATCCCAGTACTTGGGAGGTTGAGACAGGAGGATCGCAGGTTCGCGGCCAGCCTCAGCTACTTAGTGAGGCCCTCCGCAACTTAGTGAGACCCTGTTTCAAAATAAAGAATAAAAAAAATAGGGCTGGGGGTGTAGCTGGGAGGTAGAATATCTCTGGGTTCAATTCCCAGTATCACAAAAAAACCCTGGCATATATAAAAATACATTTTTATGCCTCTCAACTGAGTCCCATCACTATTCTTCTTCTTTTAATTCATATTCTAATTCCAGGATATTTCTGTTTGAGAACATAGAGAGTTTCTTTATTATTGCTTTTTACTTTTTTATTATGGAAAATCCAAAACTTTATATATTGGAAAATTAACCCCCATAAAACCTCCACCGATCTTCGCCAGTTATTGAGAATTTTCCAATTTAAAGTCTATTTTTCTACTTTTGAAAGTTTCATTGTAGTGTGTTATTTATTTATTTATTTATTTATTTATTTATTTGTGGTACTGGAGATTAAGCCCAAGGGGATTCTACCTCCGAGCTACACCCCCACCCCTACTTTATTTTTATTTTGAAATAGGGTCTCGCTAAGTTGAAGAGTGTCTCACTATTTCCTGAGGCTGTCCTTGAATCTCTGCGATCCTCCTGTCTCAGTCTCCCAAGTACTGGGATTACAAGTGTGCACCACCAAGCCCTGCACATTGTAGTGTTTTAAAGCAAATCTGACTGTGTATCATTCCATCGATAGATCTTTCCATAGTTTTTCTTTACTGTTTCTAGTGGATATAAAGGTACTCTGACATAAAGATATATATCATAATTTATTTCACATAGTATAATTCTTTTCAATAATTGGGAATTGCTATCTATGTGTGTCTCTCTCTATAGATACGTACACCTGTGAATGGCAATTATTTTTTGACTATTTAAGAATTTCATACAAATAATTTCACTAATAAGAAAAATAAATTGAACCAGGCATGGTGGTGCACGCTTGTAATCCCAGTACTTGGGTGGCTGAGACCGGAGGATCTGGGTTCGCGGCCAGCCTCAGCTACTTAGTGAGGCCCTCCGCAACTTAGTGAGACCCTGTTTCAAAATAAAGAATAAAAAATAGGGCTGAGGTGTAGCTCAGAGGTAGAATGCCCCTGGGTTCAATCCCCAGTACCGCAAAAAAAAAAGAAAAATCTAAAAAAAAAAAGAAATTGTAGTTTCAATGTGGAGTTCATAACATCTTATTTCTGTAGGAAGGACCCTCGCGGTCCACAGAGATTGCAGTCTGGGAAGCCATCGCCAGCCCCTTTCCCTCTAATCTTCTCCAGTTTCTGTAGGAGCTCTGATGTGCAGCACCTGCCCATATTAAAACTCTTCTCACATTTTCATGATGAAGAACGCTATTGCTTTCTGAATCCTGCCTCCTCTCTTCCCTTTGCAAAGTCTTTCTCAACTTGCCCAGGCTTCACTCCAAGGGGTCCTGACTTCAGCACTACTGGGCGTTTTGGACCAATAAGTCGGGGTTCTTGGGGGCTGTCCTGCGCCTTGTAGGAGAGTTAGCAGCATCTCTGCTCTCTACCCACTGGACACCAGTAGCCGTCCCCTCCCCCACCTCCATTTCCACAATCAAAGAAGTGTGTAGATATTGCCAAATGTCCCCTGAGAAGCAGTCTCTCCCCCTTGAGAGGTATTGCTGCAGATTCAGAGCAAAAGCAGGAAAAACAGAAACTCCTAAGCCAGGTGTGGTGGTGCACGGCTGTAATCCCAGTACTTGGGAGGCTGAGACAGGAGGATCTCAGGTTTGAGGCCAGACTCAGCATTAGCGAGACCCTCAGCAATTTAGCAAGATGCTGTTTCAAAATAAAAAATAGGGCTGGGGGTGTGTCTTGGAGATAGAATGTCCCTGGGTTCAATCCCCAGTACCAAAAAAAGAAAAAAACCCTTCATGGGTTTCGAGCCAATATCCAATCAGGAGGAATGATTATACTGAATTATCCTTCTGTTCCATTTTCTATTCCGAAGCTAATCACTGCTTTGTTTATTTAACCAAAAAAAAAGAGCCCTCACTTACTAGTTTAAACAAGGTTTGAAAATAGAAATAAAGCAGAAGGACAGTGAATGAAGTTGTCAATTCTTCTTTCCAGCCAGTGGCCTTCGTTGATATTTCTTTTCTTTTCTTTTTTTTTTTTTTTTTTGCAGTACCGGGGATTGAACCCAGGGGCGTTCTATCTCCGCGCTATACTCCCGGCCCTATTTTTTATACTTTATTTTGAAACCGGGTCTCACGAAGTTGCGGAGGGCCTCACTAAGTAGAGAGAGAGAGAGAGAGACAGGGAGAGAGAGAGCGAGAGAGCTGAGGCTGGCCGCGAACCCGGATCCTCCGGTCTCTGCCTCCCAAAGTACTGGGATTACAAGCATGCGCCACCATGCCCGGCTCCTTCGTTGATATTTCTTAATGGTGACTCATCTCCAGTACTGTTTGTCTTTTACCTTTGATAAGTCTTATTTCATGTATGTATTTTATGAGTCAATGTCTCATTTTCCATTAACTGCCTCAAAGTTAACTTTATGAAGTTGAAACTTTTTTTGTATGTGATGAATTTGTAGCCACATCTTGATTAAGTTCTGCATCAAAAGTTTTATTTTCGTCTCAGTGACTCTCGGGCGGGGTGTTCGATTTTAGAATTGACCACTGGCTTCAGATGAGAGAGTGCAAGAGGAGTCTAAAGGCGTCTCCTTTGTCCTTCTTTTGGGAAACAACTTGTTCTTTGCAGAAGGAAGAGTGGAGCAGAACCTTCCCAGCTAGAATGTAAACATGCTATAAGATCCTGCCTATCCGGCCTACCTGTCAAGGACAGTTTGCTTGCCCCTTGCCTATTCTTCTACAAAGTTCCCTCATCTGCTAAGCAAAATCAGGTTTTCTCCTCCCATGGTGTTATTTACTTACTTATTTATTTATTTGGTACTGGGGATTGAACCCAGGGGCATTCTACCTCTGAGCTACATCCCCAGCCCTATTTTTTTAATTTTTATTTTGAAACAAGGTCTCGCTAGGTTGATGA
The DNA here is from genome assembly GCA_004027185.1 of Glis glis. Taxonomy (NCBI): domain Eukaryota; kingdom Metazoa; phylum Chordata; class Mammalia; order Rodentia; family Gliridae; genus Glis; species Glis glis. Next base: position 61,861 of record PVJS01004381.1, read on the forward strand.
GAGTCTCACTAAGTAGCCGAGGCTGTCCTCAAACCTGTGATCCTCCTGTCTCATCCTCCCAAGTACTGGGATTACAGGTGTGTGCCACCATGCCTGGCTCTCACAGTGTTTAAAAACTCCCCCTGATATCATAGTGAAATGGGGACACATGTTCCCCTTTAACCCAGTTCCTCATTTGGTTGTGGGCACCTTATGGGTATGAACTCATATATCTGTATCCCTGTAATCCCCAGCACCCATGATGATGCTTGGTATATAATAATTGCCAAATATCAGTTTAGTTTGGATGCGTTAAACTATTGAAGTTTTCCTCTTGAGCCTTAGGACTGCTTTATTCTTTTTGATTGCTTACTCTTTTTGGAGTTTATAACCTTTGGAATATCCCCTCTATGCCTAGAGATTGGCATTGCTGTGATACATTCAGTAAAAGACAAATTTCATCATCAACATCATCATCGCCACCACCACCATCATCACTATTTTTTTTTTTTTTTGCGGTACTGGGGATTGAACACAGGGGCGTTCTACCTCTGCGCTACACCCCCGGCCCTATTTTTTTATACTTTTATTTTGAAACCGGGTCTCACGAAGTTGTGGAGGGCCTCACTAAGGAGAGAGAGAGAGACAGGGAGAGAGAGAGTGAGAGAGCTGAGGCTGGCCGCGAACCCGGATCCTCTGGTCTCCGCCTCCCAAAGTGCTGGGATTACAAGCGTGCGCCACCACGCCCGGCCCCATCATCACTATTTTAATAAGTGCCTATTATGTGCCATACACATAATTTTGTCTGACATTTTGCCACGATGTTGCAAAGTAGGCATTCTTAAACCCACTACTCACCTGAGTTAGAAGTTGAAGCTTGGAGAGGTTGAGTGACTTACTGCAGGTCACCCAACTTAGAATTGGGTAAGCTAAAATACAAGCTCAGATCTCTGATTTCTAAATATCTGCTCCTTCTCTTGTTGTACTATGTCTTACAGGGGAGTCTTGGGTTAAGCTCCAATGTGGAGTAAAAGCTTTGGTTAAAGGTATTCTTACTTTCTTCCCTAATAGGATATTATGGTTAGATATAGAATGTCCCCAGAAGGTCTCATGTATTAATGTTCAGAGTTGATATAATTAAATCATGAGGGTTGTAATGTCATCAGTAGACAAATCCATTGTAATGGATTTACTAGGTGGTAACCTAGTCAGGTGGGGTATGGCTGGAGGAGGTGGGTCCCTGGGAGTGTGGCCTTGAGGATTATGTATAGTCTCTCTTTCCCCTGCTCTCTCTGGCTTCTGGACTCTGTGATGTGAGAGCAGAGCTTGTGCTCTCTCTCTCTCTCTCTCTCTCTCTCTCTCTCTCTCTCTGCTTTCCATGCCATGCCCTGAGCTCCACAGACCTGGCCTCACATGGACTGAATCCTGAAATCTCCAAACTGTCAGCCAATAATTCTTCCTTCCGCTTAAGTTGTGTGTGATCAGGCCTATTGTTGGATCACAGCAGTGAGAATGCTGTCTGAGACACAGGGTATTTGGAACCTTGGTGTTGATGGTCTCTTCAATTTCTCCTCAATAGGAGAGAGTCCTTGACCTGTGAAGGGTAGAAAGACATGTCTGGAGAATTCTTTTGCAGCCATGCAGAGACCTACTAGACGGGTCACCTGGGGTGGCAAGAACCCTTGGGCACAGGGCAACCTCATTTGCTCTTGTCCTGCAGGTCATAGTTCTGGCATTGTGCAAGGAGAGGTGCGAGAGGTTTGGAAGGGGACATCTAAGGCAAACCCAGCAGGGAAGTTGGTGCAGGGCAAGCCCAGAGAGAGTCAAGGCCCTCACCAGGCCTTTTTCATGCCGACTGCTGAGTGAGCTCTTGAGCTATTCTTTTTGTCATTTTTTCCACTCTTTTGCTCCTGGTCTATATTGGATAGGATGATTTTGTAATTTTTTTCTCCAAACTAAGAAAAAATATTTTTGAGACAGGGTTTTGCTATGTTGCCCAGGATGATTTCCAACCCTCGAACTCAAGAAGGTCCTCCCACCTCAGCCTTCCGAGTAGCTGGGAATTCAGGTGTGTGCCACTACACCTGACTTCGAGAGCAGGGCCCTATCAATAATTACACTGGGATACTAGACACCAACTATAACAGTTCTAGGGAAACCAGGCTGTGTGATTTTCTATTGTAGAAGTTCTGTTTCCATGAGGTCTAGAAGCTCAGAGATGGAACATCTCTGAGATAGCTTGAACAAAGAACCCTTGCCCAGGCTGGCTGGGAGATTTTGCAAGACAGTGAAAATTGATGAGGTCTTTTCCAAGCTGGAAAACCTTATAGAATCACTCAACCTGGCTGAAACTCAGTTTTTTCATCTATAAACTGGGCACAAGTTATTTATCTCTGGGGGTTCACATGGAGTAACTTAGATATCATATGTGCCACACATCACAGGCAGTAGTGCCTTTCTCAGCTGGATTAGGGACTCTGGTGGCTGATGGTGGGAATGGAGACCACTAAGCATTTAGATCAGGTTTAGGAAAATGTTAAAAGCCTTGAGGAATGACCTAAATTCCAGGTTCCTGTGAGTTTGAGAGTCCTGGGCCTTCTTTTAGTGGATGGACATGGAGTTGACTCATTCTGACTGCTCAAGGAATATCTACTCACCATCTAGGACTAAGGAAGAGAGGGGAAAAAAGAAAAGAAGAAAGGGCTTAAAAATGTACTTCTTGTACTGCCCTGGAGATGGGGGTGGGGCTGAGAAGTGGAAGCAGCCATCTAGACCTACCCATGACAACTCAGGGAGAGTATGGGAGCTAATCTCGGCTGCTGTGTCTGTAGTTTCTACCTTAATAGGAAGCCAAAGAACAGAGCTGAACGCCTTTAACTTAGGGCAGGAACAGCCCTCAGTTTTCACCTTTTACCTGTTTTTTTCCTTGGTCCTGGCAATAGGCCTGCAACCTTCTGATTGGATGATGGTTCTATAGGCATCCACTCTCATTTTCCAAGATGAATTAGGAATTAGGAGAAAATGCCCCCCTCCTTTTTTTTTTCTTTTTGGGTACTAGGGATTGAACCCAGGGGCATTCTATCTCTGAGTTACACCCCCAGCCCTATTGTATTTTTTTATTTTGAAACAGGGTCTTGCTAAGTTGTGGAGGGCTTCACTAAGTTGCCGAGGCTGACCTGGAGCCTGCGATCCTCTTGTCTCAGCCTCCAAAGTACTGGGATTCCAGGCGTGCGCCACCATGTCCAGCTGGGCCTCCCTCTTAATGTGGCCTCCCCCTTAGGCTTCCTTGTCTTGAGGGAAGGCAGGAAGGGGCCCTGCTTGCCTGGGCCTGACGAGGTTCTCTCAGAAGGTAAGACTGTGAACTTGGTGCTTGTGTGGTCAGTCCTGACTTCACTGTGCTAGAACAGCTGGCAGATGGGCGGTGTCACATCTGTTCCCTGAGGCTAAGCCGGGACCACCAAGTAAGTAAAAGTCATGCAGGCATCCGAAGGGGCGAGGACACAGGGAACTCAGGGTACAGGCCTTCCTTAGATCCGGCCCACGGGCGGCTGAGGTGGTGAAGAGCAAAGCGGGTCTTCATCTTCCCCCGCTGGAAGCCGCTTCCCGGGCTGGGAGGTGTCTCACTGCACCCGCCTTCAAGGCTCCTCTTTGCCATTCCAGTGGGATGAGGAACAGATGTGTTGAAATGCTAGAAGGCACATGTCTGGGTGCTATTTCTGGGTTGGGCTGTACTCAGAAGTCCTAGAAAGAATGTTTCTGACCCTGCTTGTCTTCTGGGAATCCATGCGGCTCAGGGACAAACACGGCCCGGACGTGTTCCACGCTCACGCAGACTGAGAGGCAGCGGAGAGGCCTGGACAGGGGCTGGCAGAGGTGTGAGCAGCGGGGCTCAGCGCACATGGCAGCCTTGGCAGCTTCGTTCTTCATCCAGGCATTTACTACACAGTTCTACCTGTCGGGCGCTAAACAGACGCCATGGTCCTGCCCTCATGGGTGTTACCTTCTAGCAAGAGGAAGACAGATCATAAAATAAGAAGCATACCAAAGAAGCAAAATGTGCAATAGGTTAGAAGGTGCTAAATGCTCTGGGAAAAAAGGAGAAAGAGAACAGAGTAAAGGCAATCCCCTGCTGATTGGGAGGTTGCAGGATCAGATGCGATGGTCATGCAAAGACAGGGGGTGGTTGACTGAGCCATGCTCACACCTGGGGGAAGCATGATCAAGGGAGGAGAAATGGCTAGAGCCAAGGCCCCAAGACAGGAAGATGCCAGACTTCAAAGACTAGCAAGAAGCCAGGATGGCTAGAACAGAGGGAGCAAGATGCGCGGTAGAGCGAAGCTCAGAGAAGTGATGGTGTCGGGAGGCACCGACCTCACTACGCTTTGGAAGGCCTTGGAGGATGGTGGCTTTAACTCTGAGTGAAATGGGGATTCAGTTCAAGAGTTTTGAACAGTTTATTTATTTAGGTACTGGGGATTGAACCCAGGGGCATTCTACCTCCGAGCTACACCCCCAGCCCTATTTTATTTTTTATTTTGAAACATGGTCTCACTAGATTGTTGAGGGCCTTGCTAAGTTGCTGAGGCTGGCTGCTAACCTGCGATCCTCCTGTCTCGGCCTCCCAAGTACTGGGATTATAGACGTGTACCACCACACCTGGCATAATCTGGTATCTATTAAAAGGATCACTCTGGACACATGGCAGTAGCAGTGGGAGTAGTTTTTGGATCTCAAAAGCTATGAGTCCTTTCATAAAAATAGGCAGAGACACTAGAAGGAGAACCAGAAACCCTTGGACAACATTTAGCTCAAAGCTAGGTGATGAGGTATCCTCATGAACCCCAAAACAGAAGTGGAGAGAAATAATCGTTCACAGCTGTGAGACTTGCACAGTAGCAGCATCGCTGCAGAGGAAAGGACTGGGCATTTGGTGGCCTGAGGACAGGAGGACCACAGAGGAGCCCTCAGCTGTCCACTGGAAAGCAGGACGGCCATTCTGAGAAGAACATTCTAGGGACAGGTGGTGCGTGGGTCTGCATGAAGCCGGCAGGGATGGAGCACACCAGTCCCTAGCAACTTCCCAAACTGATTATGCAGTCTTTCCTGGACACAGTCCCACTGGAGGAGCAACTGCTGGGAACTGAAAAGTAACAGAGCCAGGCGTGGTGGCGCATGCCTGTAATCCCAGTATTTGGAAAGCTGAGACAGGAGGATTGCAGGTTCCAGGAACTCAGCAACTTAGCAAGACTCTCAGCAATTTAGCAAGACACTGTTTCAAAATAAAAATAAAAAGGGTTGGGGTGTAGCTCAGAAGTAGAACACCCCTGGGTTTAATCCCAATACAGAAATGAAAAGAAAAGAAAAGAAAAGAAAAGAAAAGAAAAGAGAAAAGAAAAGAAAAGAGAAAATTAATAGAACCAAATAATAGAGAAACGAAAAGAGATATTCCAGAGCAAAGTGGTGGGGAAGACCAAACCAAGAAATCTTGGGAAGTAAGCTGCCACAGCCTTTGTTTTGTTGTGTGTTGTTCTTAATATGACATAAAGCAACAGAGGAGGATGCTCTATGAAATTGGAAAAGCTACCTGGATTAAGCCTCCTTCTAATGGTTCTTAAAAAAAAATCAATTCCAGAGCCGGGCGTGGTGGCGCACGCTTGTAATCCCAGTACTTGGGAGGCTGAGACCAGAGGATCCCGGTTCACAGCCAGCCTCAGCAACATGTGAGGCCCTCTGCAACTTAGTGAGACCCTGTTTCAAAATAAAATTTTTAATTGGGCTGGGGGTGGAGCTCAGAGGTAGAATGCCCCTAGGTTCAATCCCCAGTACTGGAAAATAATAATAACAATCATAATCATAATCATAATAATTCCATAAAAATAGGCAGGAAAGTATCAGCTCAAACAAAATTTTTATAAGAAAAACATAATAATAATAACATCACTCTACATCGTGACATGGTGCCAGGAAGAAATACTCAAAACCCAATGACACAAACAAAAACACCTGACCAAAATTGCAGTGTTCCCCCCCCAAAAAAAAGCCTTGGATCAGAATTAGATGAATATAAATCAGAATTAGATAAGCTTAGAAATGAGGTGGCAAAACTGAGGAAATAATGAGAAATAAATGGGGGAAAATAAAAATAAAGGTCAAGCCAGATGCGGTGGCACACACCTATAATCCCAGTACTTGGGAGGCTGAAACAAGAGGATCACAGGTTCAAGGACAGCCTCTGCAACTTAGTGAGACCCTCAGCAACTTAGCAAGACCCTGTTTCAAAATAAAAAGGAAAAAGGTATGGGGGTGTAGCTTGGAGGTCAAATGCCCCTGGGTTCAATCCCCAGTACCAAAAATAAATCAACAAAAGTCAAACCAGAATGAATACAAGGCAAGTCAACACAACAAATCATATCTTAACAGAAATAGAAGGTAAAGAGGGAGAAAATTTTAAGAATCAAAAAGAAGTAAAAAAGTGAGAAAGGGATTTGAGAGAAAATGACAAATATTTAATGTAGGCACAAACACATAGCATAAAGATAACTGGAGTCCTGAAGAAGAAAACCAAAACAAGAAAACAGAATGAATACTAAACACAATAACTCAAGAAAACATTCCTAAATTAAAAAAAAAAAACAATTGAAACTACATATTGCAAAGGCAGATAATATGCTTGAGAATAAACATTAAAAAATGCTCCTGAATTTATGATGGGTTACTTCTCAATAAACCCCTCATAAGTTGAAAATATCCTAAGTCAAAAGTTCATTTAATACACTTAATGTACTGAACATCATAGCTTAGCAACACAGGACACTGTCTAATATTGGCTGTTTACCCTCAAGATCTCGTGGCTGACCGGGAGCTGGGTCTCGCGGCCGCTGCCCAGCATCAAGAGAGAGTATCGGACCACATATCACTACCCTGGGAAACAATCAAAAATTGAAATTCGAAGTACAGTCCTACTGAATGCATATCGCTTTCCTACTAACATAAAGTAAAAAAAGAAGCTTGGATTGAATCATTGTAAACAGGGGACCATCTGTATTAGTAAACTTTCTTTTTTTTTTTTGTACTGAGTATTGAATATAGGGGATTCTACCTCCAAGCTACACCCCCAGCCCTTTTATTTTTTGTTTTGAAACAGGGTCTCACTAGGTTGCCAAAAGTCTTGCTAAATTGCTGAGGCTGGCCTCGAACCTGTGGTCCTTCCATCTCAGCTTCCCAAGTACTGGGATTACAGTCGTGTGCCACCATGCCCAGCTCATATTAGTAAAATTCTTAAAGACAATGCAAAACAAAGCAAAAAAAAAAAAATCTAGCTGGGCGTGGTGGCGCACGCTTGTAATCCCAGTACTTTGGGAGGCGGAGACCAGATGATCTGGGTTCGTGGCCAGCCTCAGCGCGCGCGCGTGCATGCTCTCTCTCTCCTCTCTCTCCCTGTCTCTCTCTCTCTCTTTCTCTCTCTATCTAGTGAGGCCCTCCGCAACTTCGTGAGACCTGGTTTCAAAATAAAGCATAAAAAAATAGGGCCGGGGGGGTGTAGCGCGGAGGTAGGACGCCCCTGCGTTCAATCCCCAGTACCGCAAAAAAAAAAAAAA